>UYYA01004129.1:122376-163492 GCA_900624975.1 Angiostrongylus costaricensis | reverse complement strand
ATATATATTAGCTGGTAACCACCTATGCGATCGTCTATGCGCACATCTAGACGGCAGATTTAAATTGAAACCAAATACTCCACTAAGTGAGTACAGGACAGAGAAACATAATCGAGAAGAATTCGAAGTTAAAGTCACTATACTCAGACAGAAATCCAAAATATCAGCGCGTAAAACTCTTGAAGCGTTTTGGATAAACCACAGAGATCCAGATTGAACCGCATGTATGTCCGGAAGAAATACGAGTTGTTACTACCGGACATTATCATTATATCCACCATCAGCATCGTATATAAAAGGGCATCACTGAGTGAGGATGCCTCATTCGAGAAGATGGCTCACTGAGGAAGACTTGACTCGACACGAAGGCGAAGCTGCAACGTCGAGACGAACAACAAGCATGGACCATCGACTCGGATCATCGGCTCTGTGGAAGACAAAGACGTCGAAACGTTAGCCGAAAGTAAATAAATATCATTATCAACATCGTGTAAGCTCATCAAAGAAAGAATACATATTGATTAGTTCTTCGTATTTTTGTTGAGCAAACGAGAGGTGTTATTATTCTTTATTCACGAATAAGCTGACGTTTCAGCGGATTTCGCCTTCCTCAGAGCCTGGAAAGGTCAAGTTGATAGCAATCTACTCGGCCAGACGCCTCCATAACGAAACAGAGAAACTCCAAACCAAGATTTCAATCACATTGAACACAGCTCTGCACACTCACCGCTTTCTATGAGGTTTCCACTAAGTATGATGTCACGTAGAGACCAACCGCACAGAAATCACATGGAAGCATAATGTGCCCCTCCCATCAGAATAGCAGTCTTATATACTGCCCTATATAACGCGTGATAATGAGGCATTCTTTCCTGAGATTCATTCTCGGATTTCTGGAATTAATCCAGAACGCCTCGAGAGTTTTGTGCGTTTGTGTTCTCGATTCCTGTGCGAGGATCGTGACACGTACTTCAAAGCTTTCCGCGTTATGTCTCTGGGTCCTATGCGTGCCTAGCGAGGTATTTGGTTTAAGTTTGCCGGCTAGGTGCTCCTTTATGCTAACACAGAGGGGTCTACCTGTTTCGCCAATGTATTCGTCACCGCACGTCTTACAGGAGATCAGATAAACTATACCCGAGCTCATGCAATCACCGTCTCTACCACTGGGGAAAATTATGCAATTTTGAGTTGCACATAGACGATCATATAAGCAGTTACGAACTAGCTGGCGCTTAAGATTACTTGGTGGTAATTATGCAATTCTATATAGGCGGTTACGAACTAGCTGGCGCCTAAGATTACTCGGTGGTATTTCAACTACGCTTACCGAATTCTCTAAACCCGCCCTTCTTAAGCAGCGTTTTATAGCTGTACTTATATCATTTGAGATGAAGGGTGGGATAAACGGGACCCTTCTATCGCTAGAGATGTTGTTTGGAGGCCTAGGATTTCCCCTACACCTATCCTGAGCTACAGCTTCGTAGCCACTAGAAATGGCTGTTTGCCGTGCCAAGTTCCGGGACTCCTCTCCCTGCTCTCACCCCGTGCACACGTTGGTTGCTTTTCGAAAGGTGTTTCTTATAAGCGCCCTTTTTGTGTGTGAAGGGTGAGAGGAGAGGTAATGAACCAAGATGTTTTTACTACTTGGCTTTCGGTACCACTTTGTAATGTTGCCATTTTCTGATAGGTGAATTTGTACATTCAAAAATGGAAGCCATTTTTCTNCCTTTTCGTGTGAGAGGGGTGAGAGGAGAGGTAATGAACCAAGATGTTTTTACTACTTGGCTTTCGGTACCACTTTGTAATGTAGCCATTTTCTGACAGGTGAATTTGTACGTTCAGGAATGGAAGCCATTTTTCTTTCAGCTTTTCTCGGGTGAACTTGATATACTCTGACTGTGTGTTTAACAATTCGAAGCATTTGTCCATTTCCTCTTGTGTTGAGCAAAGGACAAAGCAGTCGTCTACATACCTACAGGAGAGTAGCGGCCCGAGATCAGTCACCGGTGCTTCCACCTTAAACATAAATGCAATGGCAAGGCTTAAAGCCAGTCGTTGTCCCATTGCCAACCCTCTTATTTGAGCGTAGTACTTTCCAGACCATCTGAAGATTGAGCAGCTCAAGCATTCTTTTAAGAGTGCCATCAACTGCTCTATCTTGAAGCCATACATATTTATTTCTCCTTCGTGTTGTGTAAGGAGTTCGAATATGGCTTGCATTGCGGAGTCATTCGACACGTTTGTATAAAGGGCGGTAACGTCGAAGGACTCCATCACGCACGCGCTGTTGGGCTGCGCAGTACGTAGACGATCCAGAAACATCTGGGTATTCGTAAGATGGGCTGGAATGTGTTCCAACAACTGGTTAAATATTAGGGTTAAAACCATGTTATCCTGTCCGTTGGCCCGTCTACACAGCTAATGATAGGTCTAACCTTAAATAATGATGGATCGGTAGACGCAAGATCATCGCTGGATACTAACTTATGAGTTTTTATAAGTACAAGACGGGGCATGTTGGTATGTCAACTTTAAGTTGAGATAACTGATGGTTTTTAAACCAGCAGCTCTTGCCATTTTGGCCCATTCGTGGTTCAATTTTCGGTATTTTCTTTTAAATTCCTTCTCAGATGATGGGCGATAAATCGAAGCATCTTCAAGATGCTTTTTCGTTATCTCCATATCTAGCTGATGAGGAATCACGACAAACTCTCCACCCTTATCACTAACAGATAGTCTTATGGTTTTCAACCTTATCAGCTCTCGTACCTCTCGCATACCACGTTTTGCACTAGAGTGAGGTTTGAGCTGTATCTTTTCGCGCAATAGTGATTAAGGAGTGTGAGAGTTTCATTCGCAAACTTCCGAAAATTAACATCAACTTCATTATTGGGCTCTTGTTGTCTAAAGAACGTAGGGGGAAATGGTGCTATTGGTAGGCCCCCACTTGGTGTTGTTCGCACCTATTTAGCGCTTCATCTCTAGCTTTTTTGCGGAGTCTATCTTGAAGTTCATGTAAACCACATGCGACCGTACGCAAGGTTATCTTAGAAATGGGTTCAGATGGTGAGAAACTCGGCCCCAATTCTAATAACGAGCGCGCACCGTCAGGGAGAGTCATGCCTCCTAACACGGTTAACCTTGAATTTTCTTGCACATTACCAATCCTATTGTGATCTGTTTGATGTTCCTTAACGATATTTTTGTGCGCTATTGATTAATGATACCGAGGTTCAAGGAAAGTCGGTTTCGAAATAATCCTCCCAACGGTTTAGCGCCTCATCGTGGATGGAAGGTGTTCTTGGGTGTCGAGCTGCGATGTACAGCGGGGGATTCATTCCGTGGCAGGGTCTCCCAATCTGAAAAGTCTCGCGCTTCCATCACGAAGCCTAGCTAAGAGTAAACCAATACCAGGATCCGCCAACGCCCTGGTATCAAAGTCACATGGTGGCAAATCCCCCTCTGATCCACAAGGGCTGCGCCTACGTGTCGTGGTGACGACCCAACCCAGAGTAGACTTTGGCCAGGCTGTCCTCAGCATTCCAGGGAACCACGATGGTTTAAGCAGCAAATCTCCGAAAAATGATGATTATGCTGAGGCTCGCACAATTAGTGAGGACAGGCCGTTCAAGTGTCATGTGTCAAGTTGTAACAATTTAACAGAAGATGTTAATTTTTAGAAATGGGTTGTTTATGTATGAGCCGTTTGAACAGCACTTCTGACAAGAAACCATCATAAAATAAAATAAAAGGATAAAGTTCTCGGCGTTGTTCAACCCCTGAGGGACGGGCCATGTATTCGACTTCATTATGCATCGTTTGGAGGTGATTGAATTCATATCTGGCCATTATAATAACCGGCGATGGCAGACAAGTGTGGTACTAGTTTGATGACTCCGAAAGGATTGAAGGCTTGGTGGACCATAGGCACGTGGTACGATTCTACTTGTTTGTTGCAGGGCGCCTCCGACCACTGCACCACACGCAGACACCATATCAACCTCAAAAGTCTCTCAGAGAACACGTGAGTCATCTCAATCACTCTAGCAAACTGTCTCTTGGTATTTCAAGTACTGCCTCTCATTTAACAAGATTAACATCTTATTTTGCTGATGAGCTTGCAGTAATTTGTTAGAAATATCTATTTGTTGCCAACGTTTCGAGGCGATTAGCCTCATTAAAGCTGCAATTAACCCGAGAGCCACATCAAATCGAGTCAGGAAACGTGCGATCTTCCTCTTGACTCAACTCGATGTGGCTGCGAAGAGCAACATGGCAAAAGTTAACTTTTGTGGACACTGCACTCGCATTTTGAAGGTCGTGACACTAAAAGGTCGGCCAGAAACTAAGATTTATAAGCTTCCTTGTGTAAGCTTACCAAAAGACCTAATATGATAATATTGACGACGATCAATAGATTCGTATTCATGGCACACTTCTAAAGAAATAAACAATTTCAAGTGTTCTTATGCCTCTATCGCCTTTGAATAGAAACAGGCGCACACGAGTGTGAAATTGCAGTGTGAAACAAAGGAATTTTTCTGTTTGTGGATTAATAAGATGCAAATTCGGTTGAGCATAAATCACCCTCGGAAACCGCCTTTTCCTTGGAGGAAACTGAGTCGCAAGGTGTAAATCAAGTTCCAATGCAGCAAACGGACGCTGACTGTGGCAAGAACTTGGAAACACCTTGGAAACGCTACCTCAGAGGTAAGGAAAACGAAAGTTTCCCAACCAACAAAGTATAAATTTTGTGGAAACTACCCCGCACCTACGTTGATTATGATGAGAAGGAATGAAAGTATTCAGAGTATATAATGAAGTGGTGAAATATGAAGACATTTTAGTAGTGGTCAACGACTAACATTACCAATTTTCAGACTACAGAGGTAAACTTATCATGCATTGGTTAAACACAACAACTGCTAGCTGATTTCGAACATATTCAAAGCGGATATAGAGCAGAAATTTTTGAGATCAACACCGTTAATCACCCAAGGTATATGCCATAGATGTGTTGAAATATAGGCTGCATCGAAAGTCTACAGAAGCATTAGATGCGCTTAGGTACATATTGCTATAACCTCGAGAACATATATCTGTGCATGCCGGGCAAGAACATGCTGAGAATTGTCTGTTTAAACATCTCAGAATGATAGTATTAGGAATCAACCTTTATACCTCGCTCCTATTGAAGTGGAGGTGAAGTAGGAAGACAGATAGGAGTGGACATACACCAAAAGGGAACCCATTTCATGAAAAATTCATGAAGCGAAGATAGACTGATTGAAACGGATTGCTCTGTGATCAAAGGGAACAGAGCGTACGTGTAGCTAGGTCGTTCAAAGAAGTTGAACAACGAAGTGAAAGAAGGATTGTGCATGAGAAAGTGAGCAACATGGACTGCAGTGGCTTACAAGGAAGAAGACACCCGACAACTGAGGATACCAAAACCATGTGCTCACCTTCTTCCCTGGGACTCCCTAGCACTCTACTATGCAAGTGAGACGTAGTGGGAGTTTATACCTCAACTACTTTAAAAATCTTGAGCACGATGAATGGTCCAGAAATGTTATCTGAAATGCAACCGTCACGAACAACATTGAGCTAGATTTTGCAGTTCAGACAAACGACAGCTTCAACAAACATCCACTGCTAAACAAAGATAGGCCGATGGTGTAAAAACAATGGTTAAAGACAGATAAACGAAAAGTGGATTACACAAGTACACGAATGATCTCTGGTGGGATCACGTTCAAGATATGATAATGAGAATGTGGAGCATTTTAACCAGCCGTGCTAGAAATTGCGTGAATGACATAACCACCGCCTTCTACAGAGATCGCAACGAAAAGAAAATGTTCATGGAATATGTTTTTGTGTATAAATGTACCATATAGACCACAAATGGATAAAATTATGCCACAACCTTTTCGATTCGAATGGACCTTGAGAATCGAGGTCGATTTCGCTTCGGACTAACCGAGCTTTTATCACTTCTGGAGTTGGATTCCAGAGATCTCCCTTTGCACCCTACAAATGAAATAGTTATAAATGATTATTCAAGCACCAATATTGTAGTAAATCCCATTATCAACTTTCCACTAACTTCTGCATTGATCTGTAATTTACTGTTTTCTCAATGAGCACACCTGATATTGTTATTACACTATTTATTAACAATAGCCGACATTTTGGCTGTTTCGCTCTCATCAGAACCAGGAAAGCTACAGCTGACAAGCAATTTACTCAGCCAAACACGTTCATAACCTCAGCAGACAAAACTTAACACATAAACCTTCATTCGCATAATAGACAGCCTCTTTCAAACATTGAACGCTTTATTCTCTACAATTCTTCGAGTTATTAGATTTAGAACAGCTGCAAAGAGTCTTATGGCGCTAGGTCACAACTGATCACAAGGCACTCCTTTTTGCTATCCATTTTTGGAGTTTGACCAAAATAGCTCGAGGGCTCTACGCGCAGATGTTTCAGATTCCTGTAAGAAGGATAATTAGTTTTGCTTCAAAATCTTCTCCGTTATATACCTCTGTGTCCTATTCGTGAATAGAGGACCATTTTGTTTTACGTTACGTTTTACAATCTGTAGAAGGGATGATACATCAACTGGGAATAAGACATACAGTGAACTCATTTTTGAATTCACCTTCTCCTTACGAAACTGAAGTAGTATTCACTGGTATGCGCTTTAAGCCGTACCCGGCATCTAAGAGCGAGTTCAGTAGCCTAGGAGTCAACTGTTTCGAGATCCCGCACACAAGTCCAAAAATGAGGTATTCCTCTAAGGCACCGAGGCACCGACATTGCGCTCATATTCCGAACAGAAGCTGTACTCGTTGTCTGGCCACTATTCCACCGCAGCTATATCGGCGACTGTTTTGTCATCTCGCTCAGTACTACAGAAGATGGACAAATGTTTTGAATTTCTAAACGAATAGTTAGAATACATAAATTTTGAGAGAAAAAAAACCAAAAGAAAACTGTCTTCAGTTTTCTGACGTAAAACTATCCTATCCAATAAGGACTACATAACCAAATGGTACCGAAGGCAGGTAACAAAGATATAAAAAAAGCAAAAGCTATCGGCGTCGATCAATCCCTGAGGGATGCGCCATGCATTCGAGTTTATTAAGCATTGTTGGAGGTGATTGAATGCATATCTAGCCTCTATAATGACTCGCGGTGGACAACCAATGTATCGAGCCAGTGCTGCTCTCCTACCAGACAAGTCTGGCACTAATTTGCCAACTCCGGAGGAGTGAAAGGCTTGGTAGGCCATAGGCGCAAGGATCGATGCCATGTGTGTTGCAGGGCGCCACACGCGCCCTAACAAAAATATATTGGTTCACAACCTCTCCTCTTATTCATCACACAAAAAAGGCGCCTGTGAGAAGAACGTTCCAAACAGCCACTAGTGAGTATACAGGAAAGTAAGAAAAGAAGAAATTCCTAAACTTGGCGAGTAGACATTTTCAGTGGGTGCGAAACGGCGCTTTTCGATACACGAAATAACAGCAGTTATAAAACATTAAAAATGGCTGGTTTTGAGGATTAAGTATCGGTGATTGAACTGCCAGCGAACAACCATAATGATGCTGTAATATCGGCAAAACTTGGACCGCAGGCCAGATTGGAACCGGAATTTCGGAGCTAACCTGCGTCCAAGTTATGCAAATTTTCCAGCATCGTTGTGGTTGTATTTAACACAATACCCTGTCGCAAAAAAAACTTGCCGTCGAGAAAAAGTAAAACACTGATTTACTAACCAATACTCTACATTGTCATTAAGTCGTAACCACTTCTATGATCTTCTACGTACAGCGCAAAACTGCATAATTTGCCCTAACGGTAGAGATGGCGACTGCAGGAGTTCGTGTAGGACGCACCCGAATTCTCACAAAGCATGCTTAGACCAGTAGATTGGCAAACCGGATGGATCACTCCATGTTTGCATAAAAGGACACCTAGTTGGGAAACATAAAGTCAAACAGAACACTCCACTAGGCATGCATAGGATATGAAAGCATAAAGGAGAAGATTTCCAAGTGGAAGACGCTATCCTCGCACAGGAATCCAGAACATCGGTGCGTAAAACCCTTGAAGGGTTTTGAACAAGTTCCGCGGATCCAAAAACGAACCGCAAATAGGAGTGGCTTGTGATCACGTGTTACCGCATGCCATATCTAAGGCTAATTTCTTGAGCTGAACCATGCACATTCCTCACCCATACAATCCTTAGTTACTTGCTTACTTACTCCTTTCTTACTATTCTTGTTTGCTAACATACTTTCAAGGCTGGCCTACACTAAATAACTGGGAGGTTTACAAGAAACTAAACGGTGAGTGTTTAAAAGAAACTGTGAACTGAACGAAGTTTTTGTACTGGACTTTCTTCTACTTGGCTTATGAAGGTGTTTGGCTAAGTGGATTGCGTGTCATTTGACTTTTCCAGGCTCTTAAGAAGGCGAAACACCCTAGATTTCAGTTACTATTGAATAAATCTTGTGATTAACTATGTGTTTGTTCAAGAAGAGAACAGCAAATAATTGACCAAGAGTACAATTCAAAACTGGCAATAATACAACATGCCTCGTTCTTCAACAATGAATGAAATGCAACTAAAAATTAGAAAACTAGTGTAATGAAATTAAGAAAAAGGAAGGAAAGACAGAGTGAAGGACAAAATAACAAGAAGAAGAAGGAGAAGGAGGAACAAGAAGGAAAAAGAATAAAGCTCACTGAGCGAACATCCTTGATTTTCGTTTGCCCGTCCCAAAATCCTTCAATTTCCGCCAAAGTCTCATGTCCTAGTTTTACAGCCCCCGTAATCTGAACAGCATTCGTATTCTATAAATAGGCTTACAAACTGAGCACTTTATTCATTTGTGCAATATGAAAAATACATAAGAACAACAGCTTCTTAACGCCAAACCTTATTCATTGACCCTCCAAACATTGGTTTCAACAGAAAATTTAGGACTGCGGTATATCCAGTTTTTTCACATTCAATGGAGACCTGAAATACAGTCATTAAAATACAATACCTGGTACAAGTTTTGACAGTGAGCAGAAATTCATCCAACAAAAAAACCTTTCAATGAAGCACCAACACTATCGAGATGAAACTTCTTGGTCAGCAGACAGTATGTTGATTTTGTCATTGTTCTCACCACATAATCGGGGTATTTTTTTGTGTATTAGAACGATCCTCCCAACGGTTTACCGCCTCATCGTGGCTGGGAGGTGTTTCTGGGTGTCGGACTGCGATATAGAGAGGTGGATTCACTCCGTGGCAGGGTCACCCAAGCTGAGGAGTCCGGCGTTTCCATCAGGAAGCCTAGCTAGGAGCAAACCAATACCAGGATCCTCCACCGTCCTGGAATCAAAGCCGCATGGTGGTAGATCTCCCTCTGATCCACAAGCGCTGGGACTGCCTGTCGTGGTGACGACCTGGGGCAGATTTTGGCCGGGCTGTACTCGGGATTCCAGGAGACCACAATAGCTTAACCAGCAAGTCTCCGAAAAATGGAGATTGTGCTAGGGCCCGCACGATTAGTGATGACGAGCCGTTCAAGTATCAAGTAAGTATTAGAACGATAGTCTTCAATAATTTGGTGATAAAATATGGTTGACCAGTAAGACTAGTGCATTGGAAAACTGCATACGTGGTTTCATCATGGTAATAAATTTTGTATGGTTCTTAATTGTTCTTAGTGTCCTCTTCGTCTTCATTATGTTCCTGCGATGCACTTGGTTCTTAGCTCGATCCCGCGCCCCGGATTGCTAGAATGCACCTTTATGGTGCTGAATGGAGTCGAATATAATTCGCCCTATGTTCTAACTCTTATACTTAGTGCTTTTTTGTTGTTATAAGAATTCCAAACTAAAAGTTTGGTTACCTGTCCACCCAGCTCCATTGTCATCGTACCTATCATGATTCCTTTACAACTGGCGTACGGCAATGTCACTACATATTTCTCACCTCGGTCGAGGAGAGCAATCCTGAAAAAAGTTCATGTACCAGATCGTGAGTGAGCATCACACTCTAGAAACAACTCAGGAGAAGTCAAAAAGATGACAGAAGTATCATGTTGCGAAGAAATATGAACATACATAAGTGTTCCATTCATAATAGCACTCAAGCTGTTTCCGTAATACTTGCTTTTAGCGAGAATCGTTCCGGCGACATTGAATCCGGCTTTGCGATTAGTGACAAAGAGCGATGAGATTGGAGGATGATGAGATACCTGAAGTAGCTTTGTCTTGTATATCTTTTACAAAGGATAGAAATGCACCCTTGTCAGATACACATACAGTAAACACTTATTGGTATTAACTTGGTGTAAGCACCAAACAAATAATGCTATACTATTGGTTACTTGGTTTCATTTCCGTAGTAGGAACGTCTGGAAGAGAACAAAGGTGAAAATCTCAAGTTACAAACAACCGATATATTCTAGTATAAATAAGGAACAGTCAAAAAGAATTTATCACTATAGAAATAATGGCATTCGTCAAAATGTTACATGTAAACTCCTAGTACGGTTAAAGAGGGTCAAAACGGGTATACCAACAAAGTCGTAGAGATGATTCACCTGTTCTGCAATATAATATGTATAGGATCCATCAGGATGTGTCCAGCGACATCTGAATGTTTCTCCGAGAATCGGATTATAAGGCTTCTTCAGACCTTTCGGTTTCTTGTAGAAGCCAGAGAGATAGAATTTAACGATTTTCACTATCCGATTGTAAGGATCAGGTTCAGCTGACGCCCTGTAGTGAGAAAAGCATTCGAAAGAACCATTTTAAATGCTATGGTATTTCGAGCAAAACTTAGAGATATGTACTCGAAATTTCCAATCACTGAGTTGAGCCAAAAATTGGTTTCGTTACGATGGCTAGGTGGGGTCGTATAGCAAATCCAAACTGCTAACTTGAAGCACTTAGAATCTATACATTACAACTAGAATATAAAAGGCAACACCGTGACCAACTCTACTTTTCTACATCACATAATAATCTCAAAAAATAGGGAAACACAACAAGATCCCACGTCTGGTACTACTCGCAGTATTACATCGTATGAAATTGTCTTAAATAAGAGATCACAGTTCTTCTTAATCAATAATGAGGCCACATTTCAAAAACAGCACCTATGAACTAAGAACCGGTGGACAAAAATGTTTGCCAAATTCTAAACGTCGTAATTTTATTCAGAACACAATATTAATACTCAAAATAGGAGCCATTAGAATTTACAAGTTTTATGCAACAAATTTGCAACAATTTCAAGTTCTGGAAGTCACAAATTCTCCAAAGAAATTTTCAGCAGCATCCTGGTGGTTGAAGACTACACTTGGAAATAGCCGTACGTGAGCTAGAGAAAATCGTATGCACTTTTTGAGAGGTATAGTGAGTATGGCACAAGAGGTAGCAATTCGTAGAACAGCTCGTAGAAGTTCTGATGCATTGACTGGGCTGCATGTGGCAGCATGGAAGACCTATCCATTCAATTCATATGATAATCATTCACTCCTTGATGTTTCCATTGTTCCAAATAATGAATGCCTTTTAAACGACATAGCTTGTTCTGTAACCTTTCGAATGATGTTAGAAGGATCAGCTACGATATTGGCCTTCAAGTAGCCGTTGTCAATTGCTGATAAGTGTCCACGACGTTATTCGTGAAGAGGAATTACGTCGCCGGTATGAAATATCTCAAACCATCTGGTGTTCGGGAATGGTTCACTAGTACCATGCTTTGATAACATGAAGTAGATCGCTACGAAGTCGTTGCCACGAAAAGATCAACTTAATCAACTTATGATCCCAGTTTGAGCGTTGAAACAGCGACCGACTGTAGACTAATAACAGGAAATACGCTTTAAAACGTCATGGACCAACAGTGTAGTCAATAAGCTACATAGCGGATGACGACTCAACTAATGGAACTAATTTTGTAAGAATTTGTTAATTTTCGCAGCAATATAATATTATTTTAAAATAATCTGTGAACCACTTACTCTGAAAGCAAATCTGCGTGATAGTAATAATCCGCAAGTTTTTCCAAAAACGACCGAGGTTCCAGAATAAAAGTCGGTAAAATAACCTGAATTAACGACGAGCAAGAAATAGTACAAGAATAGGAGAATGTTGCCCTCGAATCAAAAATCTCCTAATAAAGTTGAACAGTGTAGGTGCGTGGAAGTATGTATATATGTATATACACATGTAAGTATACTTGTGTATACGTACTCGTTTTTTCTGAAAGCTTTAATGCACTCTTTAGCAATAGCCTATAGCGTAGTGTTGTGAAGCGCAGCAAAATATGACGACTGCATTAAGAACCGGCTAGATAAGGCATGGAACTTAGCTAGGTCACTACTTTTCTGTTTTCTGCACTTCTGTTAGTAATTCCTTCACCATAACTAGTAACTTTGTTTCGATGTTGGGCTGAAAGTGTATTATATAGGACCAAGCTGTAAGTTAGATGATGGGTTATATCTTCGCCACGGAAAAACAAGGACAAAAGACATTAAATTATCTTCTTAGTTATGAATATTTAACTACTGCATTTATTTAGAAAGTCTTACGGTGATAAAACTCTCTTATTCTGTGAGAAAAATACATATACAGTTAGGCGAGAGGATTATAAGAAAATGACGATGTACGCCAATTCTACCAAGCTTCAATGACAGCGAAAATGAACGTAACTTGATAATGAAAGCATTTTATTAAAAGTGAGTGGGCCATACCAAAATGGTAACCACTGCATCTGACCTTAGATAAATCCATTCCAGGACGTATTTGTCTGAGAAGCGTCCAAATCAGTGACTTGTTCTCATCGCCGACTTCTTCCGTTTGGCTGTTTTCCAATGTATTGTTAAACTTAACAGAAACAAATGAGAAAATCATCTGCTTAAAATATATATGCAAATAGAAAAGATAGCAGACTATAGCAAGATGACATAACAATAATATAAAAATAGCAAAATACAGCAGAAAACACGTACACATTTCTATACAAAAAAGATAAAGCTCTCTGCGTTGATCTATCCCTAAGGGATGTGTCATGCATTCGACTTCATTAGGCATCGTTTGGAGTTGATTGAATGCATATCTGGCCTCTACAATGACTCGCGGCGACCTACCGATGTGTCGAGCTAGTGTTGCTGCTTCCAGGCAAGTCTAGCACCAATTTGCCGATCCAGGAGAGATGGAAGGCTTGGTGGACCTGGAGCGCGGGAATCGATCCCATGTGTATTGCAGGGCGCCTCCGACCACTGCGCCACAGACACCCTATGTTTCTACATATGCAAATACAAATGTATATGTATATATATATACATGCATATACATATGTATATATACACTGCATAACAAACAGTATCAACAATAATAAATATGATAAAGCATGTATACAAACCACAAACCACTTCTGGCTCGCTTTCCGTCCAAGGGCTCTCCTTTATCTCACCAAAGTCGCTTGCGTCTGTGAAAACAACCTCTTCAGGCTCGGCATCTTGCTCGTCCAACACTAAAATTCCATTTTTTAAATAACAAACGTCGTAAAATTGTTATTTCTTAACCTAGAATCAATAGAACCTTGTGATGGTCGACCAACTGAAAAGGCAACACAGATTGCAAAATTTTAGAAAACCAGATCATTTTTGCTGATTTTCGAAAGACCATCTCACTTTCGTTTAAAAATAAACTCGCTAAAATATTTATTTTTAACAGTAGGCCACTAAAGTCTCCACGATGTCATCATGACGCGTCTGCTTTTACTTATATTCTTCGCAATGTGTCGTCCTACGAAGAGAATTGGTAGCGAAGCTGGCTTCCAACGTTGTAAACAGTTTTGTCGACGACGGTGGTGACGAAATCCAGCAATGACTCTACTCAGTGCACATAAGGTTGCTCGAGGTCGTTTCGCCTGTCACGATGATTCGACTTTAGTCTGATCACATTTTCTCATACCGATCGCTAAATCAAATTCGAATTCATACGATATGGTGTGTACACTTTTGCACTTTTTGACACAGTTCGTCTGCTCAACATGGAACACTTGAATCCGGTTGTTTTGACATTGACGATAATTTCGAGATTAGCAGAGGAATTGGAGAGTTGGAGACTTTGAAGAATTGTAGAAAAGACCCTGGTCTAAGGTCTTAATCGTGAATTCATTCTTCATTGTAGAAAATCCTTTCAATTTCGAATATTCTTAAAGATGAAGTTTTCGAAAAATCGAAACGAAGATGAAATTGAAAGATTTCCAACACAACCGTGATAGCCGCGTATACCAATGATACATTGGGAGTACCATCTATACTTCGGACAAAATTCCGCTTGCTCAGCCGTTTTCTTATTCGCAAAGTGAGCGTCAACGAAGAGAACACTCAAAGAAGCATGTTTTATGAGCCCCAAAAAATTAGGAATTCCTCTATTTCCTCTCAGTAGAATAGTAGAACTTACATTTGATGGACAGGGATCTCTCAATTATTATGCGCTACTATTTCAATTGCTAAAACTCAACAGGTTTAGCTTAAAACTAAAAGTGAGCACTGTTTTCCCTTGAAATGTATTGTACAGAAAGCATGTCGGGAAATGTGCATTCATTTATATGACCAAACAATTTCGCTTCGCATGTAATCTTTTATAATTGTCCTTTTCATCTTCACAAACCCATCACTTCCTTTTGCGTCCCTAAGCAACTACACCCTTAATTATGAAGTATTTCATGGATTAAGTTGATAATATTTTCTAAAATACATTTTCATCGATTTTCGGACAACATGAGAAAAAGTGGGTTTTGCTTGGCGAATTCACCGTATTGATCTGCCGCTACGAATGAACAAGAGTCCATATATATTTACTTGAACAAAAGCATTCGTTTCCTAAAAGGCGGTCTTCCATAGATAAACAACGATAACTGAACTGAAGACAAATAGCCGAATATTGCAAAGACTCAATATATTTCATAGAATAAATTGCTCGTTATAAAATTAAAGCACTCTGAAAGCTCGTATTACTTAACGTTGATCTAACCTACACGTATCGCTCGTGTAGAAAAATTTTATAAACGTTTTTGCTTCAATTTATTGTACTAGTCCTACAGCTTATTGGCTTGCCGAGACAGAACCGTCATGTTGAGCAAATGGTCATCTCCAGGCTGGTAGCGAATAAGTCGCATTGCTGCGAAAGTCGTTTTTGAGAAGAATTCTATATCAAGAAATCTACGTCATTGACTTTCGCTAGAAAAAACATATTCGAAAACTAACACAGGCACTGATGGCCTAAGGCGATGATCAAACAAAAACTTCCTATGGCTACTTCAGCGTTTGAGGAAAAAAAGGGCCTCAATGAGTAAATAATGGGGCAACTCACAGTGTGAACCATGATTTCATTAAAAATTGTCAATAATACAAGGGTAGAAATCGGTGATTTCCACTTTGCAAAACACATTGGCGAGTTCTCCAAAATTCTTCATAACAACTAACGAGTTCTTCGATCGAATTCGGACTGAGATCCTCATCTTTTGTAAATTTATTTTCACTAATGCAATAGTGTCATCATTAGTACGCATTGTCTCCACTTCACAGTTCCTTTCACAGTTTATTTTGTTTTCAAGAGGACGGAAACTCGAAAATTGGTCCATCTGAGCACACAGACCAGTGAAAGTGCTTGCACCTTTCAAAGAAATTAATGCGGTCTGTCATAGATGCTGTATGACTGAATAAAAGATAATTAAAAACTGTAGTTATGATATCGATATTGAGTGTTGAAGAAAAGAGATAACATCACATGACCCTCACCCTGATAACGTCGCGTGACCAACGAACGATTTTTGCTGAAAACTGAAAGGTTTAAATTCTAAAGATCACCCGCAAAGTGCTTCTCGGCCTCTGTCTCGGAGTAGGATTTTATCTCTGGCTCGTAAGGAATATCAGCTTCACCGTCACTGTCATTTTCCTTAGCCGTTCCACTACCGGCACCAATGCTTGCCTCATCTTCTGCTGGTTTGTTCACGTCTAACTAAATCCTTACATTTAATAATATTTTTGTTAACCTTTAAACGAAAACGTGGATACCTTTTTCATTGTTCGTAGTAATAAAGACGAACAGCTCAACGACAATTCCAATGCATCCATCCAACAACGACCAGCCTAAATAAAGCAACATCAGAGTAATACCTCCTTATTTCTTATGTTAACAATTCGTGAGCCACTATTTAATTACTAGGATACAAGACAGGTAAAAGGAGGCACTTTTCGATGTGTGCTGTCGTCCCAATAGCTTTTTCACCCGCACGGGATAGTTGCAACAAAACGAAATGAAAGGAAGAACTGCTGGAGTCTCTAAAACATCCTACTATGCACCTAAGTAGTTAACTACAAATAAATAACGAGAATCATAAAGCTTCTATAAGCAGACTTATATAAGGGCTATGAAAACATATCTGTCGTGTGAAACATCATGTTAGTACATAGCTGGACTAACAAAAATGTACCCGTTCTGATTTGTGAGGTTCAAGTCATCATAAAGGATAAGAAGGATAAAACTCTCGGCGTTAATCAAGAATGCATATCTGGCCTTTATAATGACTCGAGGTGGTGTACCGATGTATCGAGGTAGTGCTGCTATCCTCCTAGGCAAGTCTGGTACCAATCTGCCGACTTCGGAGAGATGGAGGGCTTGGTGGGCCTTAGGCGGGGATCGATCCCAAGCGTATTGCTGGGTGCCTCAGATCACTGCGCCGCATGCGCCCTTGAAGGCGTCATACCTTTCCTAATAGAACTTCGAATGCAAAACTAGTAATACTTAACGAGCAAAATGTAGGAGGAAATGGGAACGATAAAATGAACGAGCAGTGTCATTACAACGATAGCACGTTGACAATATTATGTGTATTATACTAACATAATGATGTTACAACCTAAGCGAATAAAAACTATGAAAGCGTAGACTACGGCATTAAACACCGGAAAGTAAGCAAAGCCTATGGACTGCCGACAGTGCAGAAAGAAATCGTTCGACAACTAGACACGTTGTAGGTGTTCCAGTAATCATTGTGAACTCATGAAGTAATTGCTGTAATAATATCTTGTGATATTTCTAACCACCATCTGAATAGGCACACAAGAACTTGCAAAAGAAAAGGAAAAATCCAAGAAAGATTAAGGAATAGAAACCATGAATAATGGTAAATGCTGGGGTTTCTAAACAGGAATATCAACATCGTCTCATAGGCAGAGAAACGGAACCACATATCACAGTTCCGACATAGATTTTGCACTATAGGAAAATGTAAAAGTACGTGTAAGAAAAAGAAGATAAAGATGGCCTATCATTATTAAAGAATGGGCTAAATTGTTTTCAATGGCACTATTTTCTCTTTATCACAACAAGTTTCACATAAAATAATTCTCTCATACGATGTAATGTAGATATTCTCCAAAATTCAACATACTGTACAGCGACACTTATCGGAGTACTTGGACGGGCCGCCCTCACTGGTTGTGCAGGCCTCAGCATATTCTCCATTTTTCGGAGTTTTGCTGGTTTAACCATTGTTTCCTTGGAGTCCTGAGGTCAGCCTGGCCAAAGTCTGCCCCAGGTCGTCACCACCACAGGCAGTCGCCACCCTTGTGGACCAAGGGAAGATTTCCACCACGCGACTAGTTTGATACCAGGACGGTGGTGCACCGTGGTATTGATGTATTCTCAGCTAGAAACTCTAATGGAAACCAGGGGCTTTTTCTCAGCTTGGGAGACCTTGCCGAGAAGACGAATGCCTCCGCTGTACATCGCAGCCCGACACATAGAAACAACTCCCAGCCGCGGTGAGGCGATAAACCGTTAGGAAGTATAACGATAAATATAAACAAGTAGAGGTAATGATTGTAGCACCTGTTCGTCCGTAGCACGGCATATTAGATGTGCAGCCGGAAGTGGTTGAAATGTAACAGCACCATGCGATTCTCCAAGTGGACCTCTTGTTGCCCAAATACTCTGATCAAGTGGCTAAATAATTCAGTACCAGCATTGACGATTGACAGAATATTCAAAATATGCCGCTTTATGACCAATAACCTAAGTAAACAGATTGAACGAACTAGAACTGTTAGGCTATCACATAGCAATGTCCTATCTTGAAATACGGAGAGTTGCTGTTTTTCAATCATTTCGAGTATATTTAAGTTAACTTCATCCTTAATGGAGAAATTCGTAGGAAAAAAACACTTTCGCATGAAAAAATAGCAGATAGCTTGTGGAGTGAAGTTGATTTGCAATATTTTTTTCAGTGTCGAATAATTCTAACACTCCAAACAATGAGATCTAGCGATCCATGATCCTCAGCTAGTTGGTTGATGATTTGCTCAACACGAACAATGAAAAACTATTCGTATTCATTCGGGCACTCATTCTTATCACTCACTTGATAGAGTTTGAAACAAAACCCGTCTTTTTTTGATGGACGCTCTATAAGTTCACATGTACTGAGAAGCACCGTCCCTACCCAATGGCCGTGCTGAAATGAATTACATGAAGTATCATTGAAGAGGAAGAATTGATAAGAACTATGTATGAACTGACAGAAATGAAGGAATAGAAAACAAAGTGCTTAAAAAGCAAAGTCTAAATTGTCTTCAAAAATAAACAAGAAATAACATTGAAAACCAATTTCTATACAACATACCTTATTGATTTTATTCGACTTGTATATTATAAGAAGTCCAGGTTTAAGCACGCAGAAAAATCGGCTCCACTTTCTGAAGTTACCTCGAACCTAAACTATTGTTTTATGTAGAAAAAAATTGTCATAAGTATACCCCATGCAGTTTAGTACAAAGTATACAAACAGCATTATGATTCCACTAACATAAGAACTTACTGCTAAGTTTTTATTTACTGCCTTTTTACAACTTTTCACGTCAGGGTTGTTTGTGAAACGACCACAATGATGCTGAGATATTTGCAAAACTCTGGAGTGCAGGTGTCTGCGGTGGGGGACGAACGAGACTTGTATATTATAAGAAGTCCAGGGGCTTTTCCCTTTTACGGGGCTAACGCGTTCACCCCCACACCATGTGGGTCTCTTACTTCGTCTGTCTCTCAGCTAGTTCTACCGATTACTGTCATCAGCAATCACTCGCTAACGGGATTGATCTGGGGAGTCCAAATCGGCATTAAACCCAGTTAAGCTGAGATTATAGTTTGAAATTCACAATGTTGAATTCGTTCCCCACCGCAGACACCTGCGGTCGGGAGTTTTGCAGATATCTCAGCATCACTGTGGTTGTTACTGCTGAATGTTGCTTTTAAACAGTAACAATGCATAATCATGTGATAGAATGTTCTACCAATGTTTGTAATTGCTTCCAAAAGCTTTCCATCACTAAATGGTTGCCTAAAAAACGCTCAACACCATTTCTGGCCAGTTCTACTGATGGATGGTATTTCCAAGGTTTTCGTTTTGCCATAGGTGCTGCATGACTTTGCAACGTGCGGTGTTTTTCGCGATTGGTCGCATGTTCATCCGACGTTCGAGGCGTTAAGTGTTTAGAACTGTGCTCAATTCCAGAAGAAGAAAAGCCAGTGCTGTATTTCGGTGCTCTTTCACTGTGCTGAATTCGAATTCCAATTAACGGCTCACTAACTTACTACATCACTTTAAGCAAAACGCGCCTTTTATCGTCGTTGTGTTGACTTCTCAAATGAATTATGGTGCATGTGTGTTATCTGGCATATCATATAGAAGAATATTAATAGTCCAATTTAGAGAGAACTACTTATGTGACTAGTAGGGATATTGCCGAAATCACCAAAACTAATCTATAGTTCAAGGAAATAGCCTTAGCTAATTCAATAATTCCAGCCTTCTATTTGAGTTCTATTCGTATTGAAATCTTCCTCTATGAACTGTACACTTCCTTGTGTTTTCCAACATCAGATACGTTGAAGAATAGTAACAGATGATATTGCATCTTACACACGAGTTGCGAAACAATCAAATATGACTTCACCGATAGTGGACGAAATGGACGTAAACACATGGACTGCAAAAGCAAAACCAGAAGACGATTAGACCGAACCACTTTTTTTTTAAATTATGGATGAGAACCGATTTGCTATACCCATTCTTAAGCGTTCGGTTTTCACGATTTCGCGAAATTCGCTACCTCTACAGGAATCGCTGTCGTCCTCAATGAACCCAGGATTTAAGGTAGCCTCAGATTAACAAAGTCTGAAAAGTGCATGTGGCGTCGACGTAATAAGACCATAGCATGTTTATCTCTGCTTTTGAGGTAAAATGACGTCCGAACAGCATTCAACATCTCAGTGAGTACAGAAATCTATAGATCCTCAGTCTGCAACAAAACCAACATTTGAAAGCCATCACACTGGTTTGTTTGTTTTTGACTAAATTGTTTACTCACGGAACCTACAATGAAGGAATCAGGAATCATCGGTTTCATTGGTAAGAAGTCTAACTTTTTTTAAATTTCAAAACAGAACTAAAAACACAATTTTTCATTGGCCACAATAGGGCTACAAGTCAACAAGAAGTACGACATATCAGAATGTTCTTGACTTTGTTTAGATAAGTAATCACGTACTTTGAGAAAATCGGCCATAACAACCACAGTCGGATCTCGGAGTGCCGAAATGAGCTGAGCAGCGACACGCTTTTTCTCATCTTTATATTCTTTTTTCTGTCTCTAAAAAAAATAACTCGTCTGTAGTAAATCAGCAGGTAAGCAGCCAATAAGGAAATTACTAAATAAGGTGGATTGAGTGGAAAACGAGGAAGGAGGAAATGAGGAAAAAAAGAGGACAAGAAACAAGTACAGAACTAAGGGATCTAGAAATGAGGCAAAACTCTGGAAAAGTAATAACAATCTTAAGGTAACCTCACAGACCAGTTACCGATGCAGAGTTCCAAATTGTTTTGTCAAGATCTCAAGGTTGAGATTAGTAAAAAGTAAAAGTGGTCTAACCAACATAGCATGGTTAAAGAAGTTCCCATTAATTGTTTACATGTTAGCCAACATGTGTTGCACATTATTATGGAAAACGCAGAGAGTTTCAACTCCCTCTTGATTTTCTATTGACGACCGACAGTTTTCTACAGTACATCTGAGCAACCATAACAAATGTTAGCATAATGATACAGTACAGTTCCTTTTCGATATCACTACATCTTCAAACGGCGTAGCATACTTGTTTTGGTGTACTTGTTTGTTTGTCTGGTGGTGTTTGTTATTAAAGGTTTGTTGCAGCTCTCCTTCGATGGATTGCTAATGGAAAAGATTATTGGAGAACCCAAGAGAATATAAACGTAACCGTATTATGAGATAATGAGTTCATAATTCGCACACATCCATTGGTGTGAGGGAAAAGCATCCACGAAATCGATTGCCGCGGACGGAACAGCAGAATGAGCGGCGACAACTGGTCGGAATGATCTCATTTCAATAGTACGAGAAACTCCGAAAAGTGTTAAACATCCAGAAGCAAATTAGTATGTATGAGGAAATCTTGATAAGAAAACCCTTAGATGGATATTCTTCCAGACAACTAACAATTTTACTTCGGCGGTTTTTGTGAGACAGAAGGATAGCTACGTTGGCTATCAACATTGGCTAGTATTTGTTGTTGACGTTTAAAGTGCCAGCAACAGCTAGTATGCTAGTTCTAAGTATGCACAAAGATGACCGACGGGTCCATACGCGTGTTTTGACAGTGCTCATGAAATTTTAGTCGTCGATCTTTGGTCACAGTCTCAGCTGATTCTACTACCCGATTAAGGCACCAAAAAGAATGTTCACATCAGAAACGATGGAATTTAAAAAGGAGTTTTGCTAGCTTACTACTTGGTTGTTTACTGTGTAAAAATTCGAAACGGCTGTAGCGTGCTAGCTCATCGTGAGTGTGACAACTTCATGAAATCAGAAAACTCTATTAGATGAATACAGCATCTAGTACTTAAATGTCTTGAAGACCATAAGCAGAGATTATCACTTCGTACAAACGATGTTATTTGTAGAAGACCAACATGCAATATAGTAGGCAGGCGGGGTTTCATCGGTTGGGTATCAGTGGCCAAACGGTTACGTTATCAATGTTTAATACTGGGGAGTAGGAAAAGGAAACCGCAGCGAAAATAATTGATGACGACGGATGAAAAATCACTCCGTATTTCCAAAAGAGAGAAAAGTGGGTGAGGAAATGACAACAAGACGGATTTTGAAATGGATGACGGAGGATCGACAAGCGAAACAGGTGCTCTGTCAAAATATTCGCTGGACGATTTATGCACACACTACCCAACATATAGTTCCGATCTCTTGAGAAAATAAGGCCAATCTGTGAGTGCTGATTCTTCCTCCAGATCTCGTTTGTTTCTAAAATAGAAACTAAAGTGTGAGGTAAACTGGGATTAAAGAACTGAACTTTAACCACGGATATGTTTCAAAATGGTTAAATTTGCTTCAGAGACGAAACGAAAGGTAGAGGACAGAAAAGGAAATAATGGTGTAAGAAAAATTGCTGTGCTAACTCGCCTTCAAGGTTTTTCTATTGAGAGCGTCGTCTTCCAGCGACATTGTGCAGCTGCTGCTTCGAAAGCCGACGGCTGCACCAGCGACGAGCGTGACGATGTACTCGTTCCGTCGCGCCGCGCCGGCGTACTGGCTCCACCCTCCGGCAGACTGTGCGCTCTGCGTCTCTCGTCGAGCCATCGAACATCCCTCGAGACTCCTCCGACTCGAGTGTCCAGATAAGAAACCGTTACCGGAAACTCGTTTAAGACAACGATTTTCGACTTGAAATCCTTAAAATATACAGGTCTAGGAAGACGACTACGTCCCTTCTCTCAGAAAACTCTCGAAAATTTCACAGTAGTGGAAAAATCCTGGAGTACATCCCCAATCTGGCCATCAGTAGTCTTCATTGGTGCATGTCGCACCACGGCGCTGCTTTTAGGCAAAGTAGGCGAAGTGCACTGTGTCCTATTCATTTGCTTTCCAGAGCTTTGTTTTGCTGTAGATAGAGCTTTAGATCATTTTTTGTACTCAACAGATAGCGCATATCTCCTCGAAGGGTGGAGGGGAACTCCTTGCTACTTCTCAGGTTTTTGGCCTAATTGACCTCTAGGGAGATTGTAAACTCTATAAACGAGAATACGGCCATATAAGCATGCGTGAACATATCTGTAAACACATAAGGTATATCCATCCCTTGGATCCAACTGCGTCTAACGGTGCCACAACGTCGCTTTTTCTAGCCCCGCTACAACAGTGCCTTCGTTTACTCTTTTTATGTCGTAGATCTAAATTTCTCAAAAACTAGTGACTAGTGCAAACAACCACAATAATGCTGAGATATTTGCAAAACCTAACTTTGACACCAGGCAAGATCAACCCACGATTATCCTTTCCGGGATCACGTGTTACCCAGTGCATCGATGTGGTCCTTGCTTAGCCTTACTCTTAGTCAATTTTTTAGCTCAACGATGCCATCAGCAATAACCCGCCACCAGGAATCATCTGGAGAGCGAAAATCAGCATAGAACCCAGTTCAGCTGTGGCCGTATTAAAAACCAAAATGTATAATTTCCTTCTGAGCAGGGTTGTGACTGTATTCCACGTAGCATTCTGCCACGAAAAAATAACAGGCAGTAAATAAAAGTACAGCTACCTCAGGATTCTACTCGACAATCGAATTGATGCGTTCTAAATTGAACCACATTCATAACGAAAACGAAGATCCTTATACAACAGCCGAACCCACGCGCAAAAAGGGAGAGGTCTTCGTCGGTAGTGGACGTTAGGAAACGAATCGAATGCAGGAAGCCTTGAGGTTGGTACAAGATGTGTGATTCAGGTCATTTAAAAAAGGCTTTTTCCCATTCACACGGGACGGCGACTATTAGGTTGGTACACATAATATGTCCGATTTTATTGTTTTAAATTTCCATGTAGTTTTTTTAAATAAAATTTTGCCATCTATGTATTTTTAATATATATTTTTGAAGCACAAAGTCCGTTCTTCCTATTTCTACACCTAGTATTAACTTTTTTATGATTTATTTTAACATTTTTATAGGCTTTTACTATTAACCATGTGGTATTCGTGCCCCTTTTTTTGTACGAGTGGAAGAGTGGGCATAATGTCGCGGCAGGAGCTCGGAATATCACTACATTTGTCGCGAAGGTAGTATTGGTGAATCAACAGTACGAACATGGTTCCGGAAATCCCGATCTGGTGAATTCGACCTCGAAGATAAGGCAGGTTGCGAACGTCTCAGTGAAAATGACGAGGACTAATTGAATACACTAGTGGAAGCAAGCACGCGAAGAACTGTTCGAGAGCTTGCATAAAAGCTTGGCGTAAGCACAAGAATAATTTCCACTCACTTGAATCGCATAGGAAAGACAAAAAAATTCGACAAGTGGGTGCCACACTAATTCAACGATAATCAAGAAACATTGCCCTTTTGATGCGTCGTCTGCTTTTATTCCGCGTAACAAGAACGACCCTTTTCTTAATAGAATTGCGCCGCGCAATGAGAAGTAGATTTTGTGCGGCAACCGGCGAAGTTCAGCTCAATGGTTGGATTGCGATCGAAGTCCACAGCTCTTGTCAAAGCCGAAGTTGCACAAAAAAAAGTTATGGTGACAGTTTACTGGTCTGCAGCTGGCCTAATTCATCACAGCTTTTTGAAATCGGGCAAAAGGATTACGGCAAAAAAGTGTTGCCGACAAATCGACGAATTGCACCGTAAACACTGTAAACTACGACCGGCATTAGTCAACAGAAAAGGACAAACCTTGTCGACGACAATGTCAGACCTCACGCTGCGGATCCACCGCCGCAGAAGTTGAATGAGTTGAGCTACAAAACTTTGCCTCATTCGCCATATTGGCCAGACCTCTCGCCTACCGACTATAACTTCTTCAAGGACTATGATAACTTTCTGAGCCAGAAATGCTTCACCAAGAACAATAACGTAAAAAAAATGCCTTCAACGAATTCATCGCTTCCAGAACTCCTGAATTTCAAACAATAGGAATAAGTATACCAGCTCTTTGTTGAAAAATCTGCTAATTTTAACGATTCTTATTTTGATTAATAAGGTTTAGTACTGGGAAAGGTATGGCTTTTCGCATCTATCATCTATATTAAAGTTTACAATTAAAGTCAGGCCTTTCACATGTAAAAACCTAATAATGAGGTGGATAAGACAGTGGTAGTGATGTCCGTCATCATGATCATGGTGCTAGTTCGATTCCACACGGGGACTACCAAGCCTCTCATCACTTCGGGGTCGGGAAATTGCTACCGGACTTGCCTGAGAAAATATCGCTCTCCGCAATCCAATTGGGAACACTCCAGCCCGGTATCTCAGGACTCCAGGGAAAATTGCTCGACCAGCATTCTAGAACATTCAAGTTGAAATGAAAACCTTCAAGCAGCAACTGATGACTCACGTAAAAACTTGTAGGACCTTCGTGGGCGATGGAAGCGAGGAAAAAACTGGATGTAACAAGTTCTGGGATCAACACAGCAGACGTACAGGTGGATTAAATACAATAAAATAAAAATAAATACAAATACAACCTGATAGCAAACCGAAGGTTTCGTCAAAACAATGTCGCTGTTGTCCCAAGGTTCTATACGGGATCAGAATGTCGCTCCCTTGTTCAAAATTTCAGTTTTAGCGGAAAAGAGAAAAGGCGGCTAAATTCAAAGAACGAAATCCCAAAACCACTATAAACTGGAGCTTATTCAACTTATTAGCCGGCTGTTGTGAAGATACCGTTGTCGACAACATCGACGAAGAATACTATCGGCTCATTCAACATCTTCACGTTAGCGCTATGAAAGTTGAAAGTTCGAAAGTCACGAAGAGACGTCTGTCTCCAGAAGCACCCGAGCTGATACGCCAGCTTGGAATCGCACGAGCTGCAGGCAACCGCGAACTAACGTCCGAACTTGCAAAACAATGCAGACAGGCGATAAAAGAAGGTCTTAAAGAAAGAGGAGCAGTAGTCATGGTCGAAGCCGAGAAGGCTGCGAAAAGCATTCGCAGAGCTCACTGAAGTCGCTAATTATAAGAACAAGGTGATTGCGTTCCGGCGCCGCGCCCACATTTATAACGTCCAGAAAGGCAATGGTGAAAATCATTCACGAATACTACTCAAATCTCTTCAACAACCACGTCCTCCTTCCTTAAATGTAATAAAAAAAGAAATGCAAAGACCCTACTCAGTGGAACGCCTCCAATACTGCGGGTACAGCTGACTAACTTTGTTAACGAACACATCCAGCCAGCGTGTAGGGTGCTCGTCCTAGAGCGCTCTTGCATTCTCTCGGAGTCCACTCTACTGTTCTTTTCGTCCATCTGTCGTCGGTTTTTTTCATTATGTGACCGGCCCATCTATGTTTCGCTATCGATGTATATTCTCCTAGATCTCGAAGATTTGACAGATTTAGAAGGTTAGGCCTTCGCATTCCGGCTAGATATTGAGAGTGCCGGTTATACTTCAGAAGACATCGCTCAAGCGCTCTGTGAGTAGTTCGAAGTATTCTTGACGTAGTTGACGTAACAACCCACGTCTCTGCAGCATAACAGAGCGTTGGGAGGACAGAAGAATCAACGAGAAGAGCGCGGATTCTCGAGTCCTTCAGTTGGTCGGTGGCTTCTTTGAGAAGCCCGAATGCGGCTCAAGGTCCTCTCCTTCTTATATCTAGATCCTCCTTCATGTTGTTTTCCATGTTCATTGATCGCCCAAAGTGTACGTACGAGGTGGTCTCTGCAATCAGAGGGCAATCCACTTCAATTATTTCGCCTTCGCACCATGGGTTTTTCATGAACTGGGTCTTTTTTCGATTTATGCGCAGCACCATCTTTTTCCCCACTTGGTTGAGTTCGTTGATCATCAACTCTGCTTCGCTAGTACTTTTTCAGAAAATAATACTTTCGTCGGCAAAACGAAGGTTTGATAGGAATATTCCATCAATACGCATGCCTTTCTCATTCCAATTGAGTGACTTCATTTTCCACTGCAGTGCGGCACTGAACAGCTTTGGCGGTACTGCATAGTTCTGTAGAACTCCTTTTTCCATGGGTATGGTAACAGTCAGACAGAGTTCTTATGTAGGACGGGTTCACTCCTTGGTCGGCAAGTGCTCATGGGATTAAATTCGTTTCGACACAGTCAAACGATTTTTCATAGTACGCATTGGTTAGGACTAGAGACAAGTGGTATTTCCGACAAACTTCGATGACCCTCGATATGGTTTGGATGTGGTCCATGCAGCAAAATCCTTTTCGAAATCCTGCTTGCTTTACTGGTTGCCCTCATCCAGTGTCCTTGATACGCATAATCTTAGTGAAGAGCTTGTAGTGAACACTCAACAAGCACATCGGACGATAGTTACGAACATCCGTTCGGTCACCTTTCTTAGGTAGGATAACCGTGCGCTTCATCCTTTATTAGGCTGGTGTCTCTTCATTTTGGAGGTGAGCTGTCATATGGTTTGCAAGAATTACGTGTAAGTTGTGGCTTTCAGCTCCAAGGAAAGCGGCGATGATATTGTCGTGTCATGGAGCCGTGCCTGTCTTCATGTTTTCCATTACAACTCGAACCTCCGATGAGTGAAAACGTTGTTGTAGGGCGTTTTCTTCGTTAATTGTGTATCATGAGCGGAATTTTTGACGATTCCATTTTCTTTCATCAGGGCCAGCGGAACATTATAATCACAGAAGTCTCGACGACATCTTTTCACACTGCTTCTTTTCTCTGTTGCTTTCAGTAGTTCCTTTTGCCTGTACCGATGTAGCTCTTCCTGCAAATCTCTCCTGCAGCTGGTATTTATCACTAGTCGTGTTAAGCGTGTTGCAGTAGGATCAACCTTCAGTTTCCTTCCTTTTTCGTGTAACTCCTTAGTAGTAATGGAGATGCGATCCAATCTTCTTGCTTGGGAATAGGCGAATTTGGCACAGCTTTTCAGTCCTTCGACAAGCAGCTCGCACTCTTCGTTCGGATCTTCTTTAATCTGCCATTTATGTTTGCATAAGGATTCGTTCAAAATGTTCTCGTAGCATACAGCTAGATTTCTTCCTGATAGTCGATGACACGAATCCTTTTCCCGCTTACGGTTGAATCGAATCGTTGCGCGAAGAGGGCTGTGATCGGGCCCAGTACAGAGTAACGGGACTACCGATTTGTCAAGTAGGCACCATCTCCTGTTTGTCAGAATGTGATCGATCTCCGCATGAGTCATGCCGTTACGAGACTCCCATGTCCAACGGGGGCCTTCTTTCTTGAGACGTGGTGCAGACAGGAGTCCTGCGAGGCGGTTCCCATTCTTATTTCTTTCTCCTAATCCAAAATTTCCGTTCCTATATTCGCTCTCTTTGGCCTTTCCTATTCTGTCGTTTGAAGTCTCCGACAACAAATTTATGATATGCTTTATCATTGCAGATAACTTTCTCCAACTGATAGTAGAACACATCTGAATCGTACTCATCAGTTGCGTCGGTGTGAGTAGCTATTGATGATTGTGATCTTCTAGTGACGCGTTAGTTGAAGACGGAGGGCTGCTATGCGAGGGAAAAGGATCTCGTATGAGATTACGAGATGGACAATGGACGGTTGAACGACAAAGCCTACACCGCCAACATGTCGTGACGTCGTGACGGGACCTTCTTTCAACGGATGGTAAGGGCCCCGTTGCTTAGGTGACGTATGTCAGTCTTCTTTATTTTTGTTTCTTGTAGTGCAATCACATAAAGTTTGATGCGATCGGCGGCTTCAAGAAGGGTGTGAAGATCGGCTCTTCTGTGGAGAGTGTTCAGGCATTATACGTGCAGAGTAAGAAACATTCTCCATGGCGTATCACGTGTGTTCGTCAGATCCGGTTCCATTGACGTTCTGCGCATCGTGAGATTTTGTCGTCTCTCTGGTCGTTTCAATGAGTGACGTCATAGACGTGAACACCCAGTGTGTGGGGTACTGAGGCTAGCCTATTGTTGCCTGTGCAGCTTGGTCCTTCCTGGAGTCTTCACTTAACCTTGCAAGGGCGTATCCAGGTGTTCACCACAAAGTGGATCGGAGGGAGGTATCCACAAGCAACATGCCATTGTGTAGTAAAAAAGGGGATTTTACTCTCTTTAGCAAAAAAAAAACAAGTGAGCATCGAATATACCAAAAATCGCGCCTTGTGATGGACAACCTTCTTTATCAAACATATTTAAACTGTGAGTAAAAATGCATTGCAAAGAGAACGAAAACTAAAAGATAGTGCAAATCATAAACTTAAACAAAAGAAAAGTGTGAAAAACAACACCTATAATGAGATGAATACCGTCGTTTAGAGCAACGACAGTGGTTCACAATCTCAAAGGCTAAGGTGAGTGTAATTTATGAAAGGCAAGAAAAACTGCAAAAGCTAACTGATAAGTATCACCCTTCTCACTCACATAAAATTCCATACACCTAGAAATTTAGGAACATCAACAGAAAAGATTTTAGTGTAAAAGGCATGGCAACAACAGTCGAAAGTGACTAGAAGGAGTAATACCACTTGCTTAGATACTTGGATGGCTCGCCTGGTTGTGCGTGCCGCACCATAATTTCGGTTTTTTGGTGTTTTGCTAGCTTAGTCATTGTCGTTCACTGGAGTTCTGAGGTCAGCCTGGCAAAAGTCTGCTCAGCTCTTCACCACCACGAGCAGTCGCCAGCCTTTATGGATCAGAGGGAGGTTTGACACCATGCGACTAGTTTCATACCAGGACGGTGGTGGATCCTGGCATTGGTTTACTATTAGTTGGGTTTCCTGACGGAAACGTGGGACTCCCTCCCAGCTTGGGAGACCTTGCCGGAAAACGATTCCACCGTTGTACATCTCAGCTCGACTCCCAGGAACAACTCCCATCCACGATGAGGCGGTAAACCGTTAGGAGGAAAGAAGCAATATTAGCGATGAGCATTAAAAAACGATGAATACATTGTCAATAAAAAGCAGGTGTCCAGTTTGAGGCGGTTTGAGTGCTGATCCACGAGTGGCAACAAACAGGACAACACCTCGATTCGAACCACTACGTACTGTTGGTCCAGCGAGAACAATAGGGATAGCCCACCAGGTGTCTCCAAGCTAAAAACGCTGTTTGACCTAACAAAAGAAATTCGCTCCGTAAAATAGCACCATGACAACTCATTCCTTGGTACGAGCTTTAAAAAATCCAGAAAAGAGAAAAGGAATGAAGTATAGGAAAACCCATGTCTCTTCTCCAAATATTCAAACAGTGACGCAAAATTATTTCGAGGGCTTTTGATGTAAATACAACCAAAATGACACTGAGATGTTTGCAAATCTCGGGGCCCCGGACTAGCTTCGAAGCTGCGATTATCCTTTGCGGGTCTCACGTGTTACCCAGTGGGCCGCCGTAATCTTTGCTTTGCCTTTCCCTTAGAGAGGCAGACACAAATAAATAAATAAATGCAAAAGCACCACTGCATTCTTCTCACATTAAGCCGGGAAATCAGTCTGCGTGTGATTTTTTAGGCATGTTAGGACGCCTTTTGCAATATTATCTTAAAAGCGAAGGTGCTTGCTGAGATGGATCGAAGAGGAACCATCCAAGAAAAGGACATCCATGCAATTCTACTTTCAGCCGTAAATGAAGTGCGGAAATAAAGCGCTTGATATACGTTGTATGTTCTAATGTATCGGTGTGAATTATACGATATAAGCAGTGTATGCAGCGTATAGTGTGTGTACATTCACATGTGGATATCCTTCACATCTTGTTGTGTGTCATACGTGGGACGCACATTACGTGTATCACACACTACGTTAGATATGTGTTGTGGCACCGATAACAAGGAGGCTACAGGTGAATGAGTCGAGAACAACTTCACCGCCAAATAAATAAACATTTATAGAAAATTAATGAATAATCGGGACTAATAAGATAAATGACTAATTTCTTTTCCACCGTAGGGCCCTTCAAATCCCGCTGAACACGATTTCTGTAAACATTAACGCCTTTGTAATACCCAAGGGCACTTCATTAAACTGGTTACGGTTGCCTTAGAAATGTTCACAAGAAGTCCTGTTTTTGCCTAGCGATGTTTTCCCTAAAATGTCCTTTGTACAAAATACAAGCCGTCATTGCAGCGTAGAGCGACGCCTAACTGAGCCAATGACGACGCACGAGGAAAGAAATTAGTCAGCTAAAATACATTTTGGAGAGCAGCAGTAAATTCATCAGCGTTCCATCCTTGTAAAAGTGTGTTTAATTTAAGAGTAGTGTTGCTTAGGTGTACCACAAGCAATGATACAACCTAACACCCAACATCATCGCGCTTTTCACACGAAATTTATAAGGACAGCAACTACCCTCCACTTAGATTCGGTATGTTAAACCGTCGCCGAGCGATTAGTCAGCAAATCAGATTACATCATGAGAAAACGATGTCATCGTAACTCAACATTCAATATGCCAATGAGTTAAGCTGACGGCCCTCAATTTGAAATATAATTCATACAGTGCCCCAGCCGCTCTTATGGGCAGTGGTTTCAAGTTGTTAGTTCTATTTATATATACATATGTATATTTATATATACATATATATATGTATATATAAATATACATTTTATTTATATATACATATATATATATATATAACACCTCTTAAATGGTTTGCAATCTAATCGTAAATATCCGGTGGGGGCATATAGGACGTCGAAGTCCGACCGCCTGCCTCTTGGATCTGTCACCAGTGGCGTCCTTCAAGCACAGAAAGCACAGAAACACGAAACATATTCATGTGGCAGCCTATCACCAATATCACCTGTAGTCCCGTTGATCGCCGAAAGACTTGAGCAGGCTCCCGTAAATCTTCCATTTTTCCTTGTTGCGAGCAAGAGTAGCCCAGTGGCTCCTGCTCGCGCTAGGAACTTGCTGAGCGTCATATCTTCCTTTTAGGCTTTTCGTGAAGAACTCTGACCATCGGGTCGGTGGTCTTCCTGTAGTGCGTTTGACACCTGAGAAATTCAGTCAGTAGCGGCTGTTGTCCATCGGTTGTCATTCATGCGCATTATTTGCCTGGCCAACCTTATCTTCGACTGTTTAGCGCACCGAACGGCATCTATGATTTTGAACGTTGACGCAGGTTGGAGCTTCGGATTCCTTCCCTTATTTGCGTGGCACATTATATTCTCAGCATCGTCCATTCGCCTGCTCGTCCAATAACGCTGAGTGATCTTTTATCCTGCTTACGCAGCAACCAGGTTTCTGACGCTTACTTTAGGGCAAGAAGCACCGCTAAGTCGAATAGGTGGGCACGGAGTCGGGTTTTCTTTGTTTTCTTCACAATATCCTCGATGTCTTGAAAGCTTCCCAAGCCGCTTGTTTCCTTCTGCTCAACACTGAAGCTAAGTCGTTCATCATGTTGATTTTCGGACCTAGATAGACATAAGTGGATTATTCGGAGATATTCGTTCCGTTGGGCGTGAATGGGGCATAGGAAACCAATCCATTCCTCATGAACATCGTTTTCGTGAGATGTAGTCAAAGACCAATCTTTCTACAGGTTTTATCAAACTTGGCAAGCATACGTTCCGCTTGGCTAATGCTTGGTGTTATAAGGACGATGTCATCAGCAAAGTGAAGATGGTGTGATTGCCGACCACCGAATTTCACTCCCATTCCAGTGTTCGCATGACGTTCCGGAGGGTGGCAGCAAATAATTTTGGCGACATGTTATCGCCTTGCCTAACCCCTCTTTTGACCTTGACGTTGATGTCGCCTTAGAATGATGACATCTTGGTTGTGGAATCTTCGTAAAGCTCACGAAGAATCTTTGCATGCTGAGTTGGGACTGCCTGATTATCAAGGGCTTCCATAACCGTTTCTCTCTCAATTGACTCAAAGGTCTTCTTTAAATCGATGAAAGTGAGACAGAGAGGCATTTTGTATTTTCGCGGCACTTCGATTCCATGTGTCATTTCATGGTGGATATATCTTATCCTACGGAATCCTTCTCGAAACCCTGTTTGCTCACATGGCTGTCTTTGGTCCAGTGCTCTGTCAAGCGTTTGCTTGTCAAATGTGTTTGCTGCCTATTATAAATTTTCACGGCGGAGTGTAATACGAAATACAACCACCATGATGCTGAGATATTTGCAAAACTCCTGACCGCAGGTGTCTTCGATGGTAAACGAACGTGCTATTGTTTTTTTCGGGGGCTAACACGTTCACCATCGCACCATGCGGGTCCTGCGTTTCACCTATCTCTTAGCTAGTTCTACCTCTAGCCAGTGTTTTTTAGGTGTGCACACTATAGTAACATAGTTTAATGTTTGTAACAGTGACTCTTGACTAACGGCTCTTGTCCATCGGTTGTCATTCATGCGCATTACGCGTCCGGCCCACCATATCTTCGAACGTTTGTCTTACAGAACGGCATCTTTGATTTTGATCGTTGACGCAACTTCGGGTCCCTCCCCTTACTTGCGTGAAACGGGATACTGCTAGCATCGTGCTTTCGACTGCACGTTCAATAACGCTGAGTGATTTTTTCATCCTACTTACGCAGCGACAAGGTTTCTGACGCATACGTTAACGCAAAAAGTAGCGTTGAGTCGAAAACGTGGTCACGGAGCCGAGTGTTCTTTGTCCTCTTCACTTCATCCTTGATGCTTTTGAATTCTCCCCAAGCCGCTCGTTTCCTTCTGCTCAGCTCTGGAGCTAAGTCGCTCAACATGTTGATGTTGACAGAATCTTTGCATGCTGAGTTGGGACTCCCTGACTGTCAAGGGTTTCCATGACTGCCTCACTCTCAAATGAGTCAAAGGCCTTCTTTAAATCGATGAAAGTAAGACAGAGCGGTCTTTCGTATCCTCGCGATGTGCTTTCCGAAATCCTGCTTGCTCACATGGTTGCCCTTGGTCCAATGTTCTGTCAGTACTGTTTAGAATGACTCGAGTGAAAAGTTTGTAGAAGACAGGCAGCAAGCAGATGGAGCGATAGTTGCCTACATCGTGTAGGCCACCCTTCTTGAACAACTTGCAGGACATTCAATGAATAGTGGCCTTGCATTTAGACTGGTAGCGTGTGACCAACCTAGAGAGCGTGTTTAAGAGGCCTTGCAAATGGTTTTTCAGGTGTTCTGATCTTATCCTGACCGGACTTGATGCTACTCCCAGTGTGGACATGCAACTTATTTGTTTGAGGAATTCCTAACGCCTTCCATATACTTCCCAGTCACTTGATTGGAGGCTTTTGGCCGAATTTAGTCGCAAAATACAGTCCGCATAAGCAAGAACGCACCCACACACGCATTCATGAATACGCCTAGCAAATACAGAAAGTATGTGACAAATCAGCGCAGCAGAATCAAGAAGTCCATCCCCTGGATCCACCTGCGTCTTAGGGAAGCAAAGGTCGCTTTTGATCAGCGATTAACCCCCTATCCTCCATATAGGTACAAGAGGTAAATGAGGATGAACGCCGGTTCTCCCTTCCGAAATCCGGCATGCCATTTCGTCAGTGAAAAATTGAAGAGCACCAGGTCGGGACAGGATAAGGTCAGAACACCTAAAGAACCTCCCGCCTATCCTCGTAAACGCACTGGCTCGGCTCCTCACACGTTGCCCGTCTGAATGCAAGGTCTCTACTCAGTGGAAGACCAACAAGAGCGTGTTAATGTTTAAGAAGGGTGACCTACATGATATCCGCAACTACCGCCCAATCTGCTTGCCGTCTGTCGTCTACAAACTCATCATTCAAGCCTTCTTAAACAGAGTTGACAGAACACTGGACGAAGGACAGCCATGACAGCAAGCAGGGTTTCGAAAAGGATTTAGTACGTGAACCACATACACATGATAGCAAGACTCACTGAAGTATCGCGAGTGTACAAAAGACCGCTCTATCTCACTTTCATCTATTTAAAGAAGGCCTTTGACTCAGCTGAGATAGAAGCAGTCACGGAAGCCCTTGATAGTCAAGGAGTCCGTCGCCAGAATTGTTTACCGCTACCCTCCAGAAGGTCATGCCAACATTGGAATGGGATAATATGCGAGTGAAAATCGATGGTCGGAAGTTATACTATCTTCGCCTTGTTGACCTTGATGACATCGTCCTTATAACACCAAACATTAGCCAAGCGGAACGCATGCTTCCCGACTTTGACAAAGTCTGTAGAAAGATTAGTTTTGGAATGAATCTCACAAAAGCAATGTTTACGAGAAACGGATTGGTTTCGTATGTCCCATTCCCGCTCAACGGAACGAATATCTTCAGATGCTCCAGTTATGTCTACCTGGGTCGGGAGATCAACATGATGAACGACCTAGCTCCAGAGCTGTGCAGAAGGAAACAGGCAGCTTAGGGAGCTTTCAAGAGCATCGAGAATGTAGTGAACAAGACAAAGAACACTCAAACGCATGCCTAACTTTTCGACTCCATGGTTCTTCCTTCTTTAACGTATGCCTCGGAAAACAGGTCACTGCGAAAGTAGGGTGAAAGATCACTCAGCGTTATTGAATGCGCAATCGAAAGGACGATGCTAATTGTATCCCGTTTCACACAAGTCAGGGAAGGGATCCGAAGCTCCGACCTGCATCAACGACCTGCCTAGATGGTCCTTTCTACTGATGTTTTAAATCTGCTGCTTCGCCCTATGCGGATGTGAAATGGTGGTCACGTTGGTCTTATAATTAGTAATCTGGCGTTTTTTGCTCCGAATTGCCTCCTATACTTCCATACCTTTAAGCAGCACTGTTGGTAGTTATTTCTGAGTAGCTTCACCCAGAGATCCCCTACGGCTTTCAAACGTGAGCGTAACTTGCTTATTCGCTTGCTGCTGCGTTATCCGTTTTTGGAACATCAGAAGGAAAGTCATCTAGTGACCTCGAAACTTTCAATCTTCTTTACATTGCTATGATCATGGATAAGTCGATCGCACTCTTCTCGTTTGCTACTAACAATCTACATTCTTTTTTGAATAGCTTGAGAATCCCAATTTGCGATGGTTATGCAATTTGGTCTCGTTCCATATCCATAGAATTTTATTCTTCTTGTTCCATATCAAACAAAGGTTGTTCTCAGAATAGGCCAACGCTCCGATCCGGGGTAGATGTTCGCCATATCGGCAACATTTGTGAGACTAAACCTTTAATTCATTTTGGCTACCTTTAGTGGATTTTGAAGTGTGTGTGCTACCTTTTCTTCTTTATCAAAAAGTAATGTTTCTTTAATGAAGCGATGTACCGGACCTGGAAAAATCTTGAAGAGAACAACTGCATAGCTAGATGATCTTTGTCGCGGTGATGAACTCCGACACTCATTCATCCTGTACCATCTATTTTTGTAGGTCGTTCGTGATCTGACGCTTTTCAAATATTTTCTTGGTTTCAACCTTAGTCTTAAAATTGTCTGCAATAACCTAAAAGAATGTGTGGTCTTCCCTACAGAGTTTTTCCAAATCCGTAAAAAATGATTCGACCATGTCATCCTGACGGCATGACAGTGCGTGGACGACTAGGATTGTCAAAGTCGGTATTAGTTCAACAGTTGATTGAAGAAATAGATGTTCATGGTCAACCTCGGGTTGACAAGGGCGGCAACTCCGCCCTCTCTATTATCGCATGTTCCGAGAACAGTTCTTCTCCAGTGTCATAGACGGCGTTGAATGGGTGGCGTCTTCTCGTCTCTGCCAGACCGATGACGCCCTACCTTATCTTTCTCGCTTGCATGAGCATGTCTTCTATCGAGGGCTCGGATGCGAGTGTACGTGCACTGTAAGTACACATCATCATCATGGTTCTTTGTAATCCATGTGGCTTCCATTGGCCCAGAGATTTTAGCAGCCTCTCCGCACTCGTCCCACCCAACGCTGCGAAATTGGGGCTCTTTCGAGATCAGGGGAATGAGATCATTTTTTTTACTGTCTTTAGCATTTTGATGCCCACGTATAGCTTGGTGGGCTCTAAACGTGGGACTGGGTATACTCACGGGTAGCTTTCCAGGGAGCTTATTTGTTGGGTGCGACTCCTAACCGCCTCCCATATACCCCTTTGTCACAATTTAAACTTATTATTTACTGCTTACTCTTATTAACGATTTAGGCTCTCGAGATCAATTCCGCTGAAGGTGATTGCTGATGGAAAGGATCGATAAAACAAGCAGAGAGACAGGCCAAACGAGGAACCCGCATGGTGTGGCGGTGAACGTGTTACTACCAGAAAAGGACAGTGCCGCGTTCGTGCACCACCGCGGAAACCTGCGGTATAGAGTTTTGCAAATATCTCAGCAACAATAAAGTTATATTTCGCAATATATAGCTTGCCGTTAAAAAGAGTAGGCAGTAAATAATAAGTTGAAATTACGATTATAACTGCAGCCTCAGCTTAACTAGGCTCGTTACCGATTAGGGCTCCCAAGGTCAATCCTGTTGACGAGTGTTTGCTGATGGGAAAAGATCGATGGAACTAGCTGAGAGATAGGCGAAACGAGGGACCCGCATGGAATGATGGTGAACGCGTTAATCCCCGGAAACGACAATAGCACGTTCTTTTCCCACCGCAAACACCTGCTGTCCGCAGTTTTGCAAATATCTCGGCATCGTTGTGGTTGTACTTCGCATAAACAGAAGATTGTTCACACTTGACAAATTGTTAGTCCCATCATAATTTACTGGATCCGGTCGCCGTCTTCTCGGTGTGAGGATTCGATTCAGCCGTAAGCTGGAAAAGAATTCATGTCATCGATCACGAGGAAAACGTCATACTGCACATGACGAGAGCATTCTGAATGAAATCCTATACAGACACAATTGGCAGCTGCCTGTCGAAGGACTGAAAGGGTGTGCCGAATTCGCCTCTGTTCCGCAAGTAAGAGGATTGGATCGCATCTTTATTAACTTATCTTTATGAGCGAAAACGCACCCACACACGCATGAACACGCCTAGCAAATATAGAAAGTATATGCCCAATTGGCGCAGCAGAAACAGGGAGTCCATTCCCTGGATCCACCTGCATCTCAGGTAAGCAAAGGTCGCTTTTGATCAGCGATTAACCCCCTATCCGTCACCTGGGACGTGCCACGTAGCCTCGCAACTAACCGGCTTGAGGTCCCTCATATGATGGAGATCCGTGGAAACCCGTTTCGTATCCCTCACAAATCTGACTTGTGTGTAGCGTGGAGTTTATTTTGTTTCTGTTACAGCAGCAACCACGTAGAGAAGACGTGATAAGTTTAAATAAAAGACGAATTCACTTCAGTTTTAGAAACCATTTATCGTAAGCACTATAATCACATTTAAGTTGAAATCTACCCTACTAGCATAGCCTACAAGCATCTTAACACATAAGCGATGACGTTAGATCTACTTAGCTCCGGAGTGGGACGACGCCCAAATTTCAGTCTCTATCAACGTGCCAGTTTTCGGAAAAATTTCTTTAGCTGTTTGCCTAACAAGAGTAGCTGAGAGGTTGAGAATATAATAGAATTATACAGGATATATCGCTCTACGGCTCCATGGGCATAAATGCCATGTATTCCACAATTTATTATTACTAGGGTACATTCCACAAACACATTGCTATCAGCACTTAGAAGCGTTTCGTAGCTTATGTTTAGTCTATTTTTGCATTTTTATACCCTCCCATTTCATTCTCGTTATAGCGATTAAAAACTGAAATAGCCTTTAAATGATAGTCAAATTGCTGGTCAACAAACCCGTTTGGGAAACGATCTTTTGCATATTTCTAAGTGCCGAAGAAAGCTGGCCAAGTGTGGTGCCTGCCACAGCATCCATATCGGATAACCTATCGTCTGGTCGCAGAAAGTGTAGAAGACGAGTTTTATGAGTGAAAGTGAATAATCACAAGTGACATGATCTCTAGAGAGGTCATGTCAACCACAGTGCCTCCTAAAAAAGTGACTTCTACACGTGTCGTGTCGTCGCGCAAGTATTGAAAGCAGGATCTTTTCTCGAAGTCTTCTGAATGCTATGGAATCAGTAGCACCTTAAACTTCTAAGACTTCCACTATTTTTGTAGCACATAGAATGGTTGTCTTTAACGCAATGTAGAGTCCAGATAATAGAGTAGCTCGCGACTTATGGGACAAATACACATGTGCTCCTCTAGATGCAAAATATCATAGATCCTATCATTTCTTTTCCGACTCGACAAATGACGTCTGTGATTCTTTCAGAGGCTAAGAAAATGAACACACACAAATCTAACTAAAACTTTAAAATCAGATCAATTTTCTTGATTATTTTCAACACCGTGGAGGACCAGTAGTTGCCAAAAGAACATTTATAGTTCTATCACAAATTCATGGAAAGGCGAAATATCCACTAGAGATGTAATGACAGCAATCATATGCATTGAAAATCAATATATTGCGAAAACCATGGAAGCTCTCCAATTTCCAAACATTCTAACACAATGATGCTGAGATATTTGCAAAACTCCTGACCGCAGATGTCTGCGGTAGGGAACGAACGCGCTAGTGTCCTTACCGGGGAGTAACGCGTTCACCATCACACCATGCGAGACCTTCGTTTTGCCTGCCTCTGAGCTAATTCTATCGATCTTTTGCCATCAGCAATCATCCGCCAGCGGGATTGATCTGGGGAGCCCAAATCGCTGCGAACCCAGTAAAGCTGAGGCTGTAGTTAATCCAGCTAACGGGTGTTAATGATGGCAGAGAACGACAGAACTAGCTGAGAGACAGGCTAAACGATGGACCCACATTGTGTGGTGGTGAATGCGTTGCTCTCCGAAAATGAGAATAGCACGTTTGGTCTCCACCGCAGACACCTGCGGCCCGGCGTTTTGCAAATATCTCAGCATCATAGGAGTTATATTTCGCAATATACCCCGCCATTAAAAATAGTAGGGAGTAAATAAAACGGTTAACAATCAAACAAATTTATTCTTACAAGTCCATGCTTGCTAAATACGCTGAAGAGTGTTATAGTGATAAAACATCAGCGCTTCTACATCATAAGACATTCATAGATTGGGATTCAGACCTTGTCTTGACCGTTCCAAAATAACGGAACGATGATATTCCAGATGTGTCGTTTTCTTGTTCAGCAATCGCGAGGTTTTTAAACAGCATACATTTACTTCCATAAAAACACAATACAATACAACGCTAGCTGACGTTTCGGCAGTATCGCCTTCTTCAGAGCCTGGAAGGGTATGCTGATATACAATCTACTAGGCCAAACGTTTCAATAACACTTACACAAAGGCGAAAACTCTTCGGTAATTACATGATCAACAGCTTCTCGAAAAACCCACCGCTTTTTCGTGACTTCCAATGAGGAAGTTTAGAACAGCTGATTATAGTCGCATGTGGTTGACGATTGCGCCATCCCGCATCAAAAATCGATGCGAACGTACGGGATCAGGTCGCGTATGATCTCCGGGCATTCGTCCCTGCTATTCATTGTAGGGTTACATACGGGATCAGGTCGCGTATGATCTCCGGGCATTCGTCCCTGCTATTCATTGTAGGGTTTTTGGCATTGATCCAAAAAGCCTCTAGGAAATCAAATCAAATCAAATCAACTTCCTCCGCCGCTGTTTTCAACATCGAGTCGTGCCGAAGTTTATAAAACGAAAGCGACTTCACGAGATATGCGGTCAACCAGAGGGCAGCCAACAAGTACGAGGCATCGAAATGGAACTACTTCCAGCTGCACTACGAAGCAAGCAGAACGAGATGTTTGCCAGAATGAAGAAGTGTGCAACGAAGGAACATTTTTGTGCTTTGTATTTGGAGGATCGCCTTTGGAGGAGGATAGTTGGTGGGTCGCAGGAGGAGATGGACAAATGCTTCGAATTATTAAACGAGCAGTCTGAGTACATAAAGTTCACCCGGGAGAAACCGAGAGAAAACTGGCCTCTGTTTTTGGACGCCAAATAAACCTATCAAGTAGCGGTTACCTGACAAAGTGGTATCGAAAGCCAAGTAACAAGAACATCCTTGTCCATTTCCTTTCTTCCCACCCTTCACACACAAAGAGGGCTATTGTGAGAAACATG
>UYYA01004129.1:82305-121907 GCA_900624975.1 Angiostrongylus costaricensis | reverse complement strand
ACTAAAGGAAGAATCGCGCGACTTGGCTCGGCAAATAGCCATCTCCATTGGCTACGAAATAGTAACCCCACGAGATAAGTTTACAAGGAGAACGACGCGCCCACGCGAAACGCTTGGCCAAAACAAAATCCCGTTTATGTTGCCTTTTATAAGCGATGAAGTAAGCGNAGCTATAAAACGATGCTTAAGAAGGGCAGGTCTAAAGGAATCGGTAGCGATAGTTGAAATACCACCGACTACTCGACGTCGCCAATTAGTTCGCAACCGCCTGTATGACCGTCTGTGTGAAACAACAAATTGCGTAATTTGCCCTTACGTCAGGGACGGTGATTGCATGAGTTCAGGTACGATATACCTGATCTCGTGTAACAATTGAGGAGATGAATATATTGGCGAAACGGGCAGACCTTTGTGTATCCGTATAAAAGAACACCTAAATGGCAAACGAAAACTAAGACGAAGCACCCCACTAGACACGCATAGGATACAAAAGCATAGCGGAGACGATTTTGAAGTAAAAGTCAATATCCTTGCACAGGAGTCCAAAACACCAGCGCGAAAACTCCTAGAGGCTTTTTGGATCAATGCCAAAAACCCTACAATGAATAGCAGGGACGAATGCCCGGAGATCATACGCGACCTGATCCCGTACGTTCGCATCGATTTTTGATGTGGGATGGTGCAGTCGTCAACCACATGCCGAGGTTGGAGGCCAGATGTTTGGGTAGCATTCGCTGCTAGATTTTCCACAACGGACTGAAAAGTCGTTCGCTATTCAAAACAATTAACTTCATACTGTGGAATCTCATAATAATACATACTATTGCTTAAATAAACAGCCTACTTAAACCTCGACGAAATTATCAAAACTATTAAGGAAGAAAACCTTCCAACGGTTTACCGCCTCATCGTGGCTGGGAGGTGTTCCTAGATGTCGGACTACGGTGTACAACAGTGGGATACATCCCCACGGCAGGGTTGCCCAGGCTGAGAAGGAGTCCGGCGTTTCCATCAGGAAGCCTAGCTAAGAGTAAACCAATACCAGGATCCCTCACCGTCCTGGAATCAAAGCCGCATGGTGGTAAATCTCCCTCTCATTCACAAGGGCTGCGACTGCCTGTCGTGGTGACGACCTGGGGCAGATTTTGGCCGGGCTGTACTCGTGATTCTAGGGTACCACAATAGCTTAACCAGCAAGTCTCCGAAAAATGGAGATTGTGCTAGGGCCCGCACGATTAGTGATGACGAGCCGTTCAAGTATCAAGTAAGTAAGTAGACAGTAGAAGTAAGTAAACAGTTGACAGTAAGGCAATACCAGGATCCACTGCCGTCCTGGTATCAAACTAGTCGCATGGTGGCAAATCTCCCTTTGATCCACAAGGGCGGCGGTTGCCTGTGGTGGTGATGAACTGGAGCACACTTTGGCCAAGCTGACCTCGGGATTCCTGAAAAATAAAATGGCTAAGCCAGCAAGACTGTGACAAATTGGGACTGTGCTGGAGCCCTCACGACCAGTGAGGGCGGGCCATCCAAGTATGCAAGTAAGCAAGTATTAAGGAAGAAAACGACACGAAAGCAACAATGATAGGACAATTTAAACCAATTGAAACTCGGGTAAAAGCAATATAAAATACTCATCTTCGCCCACTTCGTAGACGGGTCGATTCCCGCCTTCGAGTTTGATCTCCAATTCGGCGGGCCGTGCTCGAGCCGACATCAACTGGTTGTGCGCTTACCATCGATCGACACGGATCGACTCAGCTCTAAGTAAGGCGAAAGCGAGCCGATGTTAACCAATGAAATTTTCATACCAAGCTCTTGTCAGCTCAGTCATGTAAAAGTCTTATTCATTACTGCAACTGAGTTTTATAGTAAGTCGGTAACTAATGCTATTTCGTCAGTGAGAGATACGGTACTTAACATGGTTTCCCCTTTATGGCAAAGCCATGACACTAAATAAAATCAACTCGAGTGTGATTAGTGATAAATGGTGCAGTGCAGTGATCTGAAGTGTTTGGCAATATACATGCAGTCTTTGCTTCGATCCCGCTATCCTGGCTAACAAAGAGCTCCATTGCTCCTACGCCAGTAAACTTGTACTGCAACTGTATGGAAAGATAAAGATCTCGGTTGACATATATCAAAATAATTGATTTTTATGGTGTATTTTTATTCACAGAGGTTTATTTTTTTAAATGAAGCAGTGCTAAATTGTCCACTAAACAGAAAGGAACGTCCAAATGTTGTGAAGTGTGTTGCTGTCTTCTGGCAACGAACAAGCTGCTATTCCAGGGAGACTTCTTGTCCACACCTGCTGGACCAAAACGCTCTTTACACGTTCGCCAACGATATCTTCACTGTGACCTTTGTACGTTCCCTCTGCAAATGTCCAATTACAAAACTTGCACCTTGCGGAATTTCACCTTGCTTTATCAAGGACATTTCGTTATCACATTAGCGACGATGCCTAATTTTCAGCAGCACTTGCAATGATACCAGTGGACACATATCGGCCGCAATCTCCCTATCTGAGGACTCATGCTAGGTCAAGTGTCATTGTTAAAGATGGCGGATAGATGTGATGAGAGAAAAAGTAAGGATAGCCCTCGTAACGACATAGGATTAACAAAAAGACCGAGTGACTGTTACAGGATATTTTGGTTTAATGTGCTTTTGTTCTATACTTAACACCAGATTTATCAGACTTTTTCCATCTTCGAGTAACATGTCGAAAACTTCATACTGAAAATGACAAATTCCGCTGTAGTACTAATATTTACGAACATGATTGACGTGTTTGAAAAGATTTGGCTAAACCGAAACTATTGCTTTGTTCTTCATACATATATTTTCCTAATTTTATTTTAAAAGGATAAAAAAAGGTCAAGTTCTCAACGTTAATCAATCCCTGAGGGATGCGCCATGCATTCGGCTTCTTTAAGCATCGTTTGGAGGTGAATGAATGCATATCTGGTGTTCATGACTCGTGGTGGCCTACCGATGTATCAAGCCATTTTTGCTATCCTACTAGACAAGTCTGATACCAATTTCCGGACCCCAGAAGGATGGAGGACTTGCTGGGCCATGGGTACGGGAATCGACTCCACGTCTGTGTTGCTGGGCACCTCTAACCACTGCGCCCCTCTTACCTCTAGTCTGAGGTCCTGGTAAGTGAATGGCTCCCGTTAGTGGCAACGAAATGTTTCTTCCAACAACAAAAAATATTTACTTCACTTTAGATGTTTTAACACTGAAAGGGACTCAAACGACGAGAGCTTCTATCAGATTCTGAAGACTCACCACTACCAATGAGTGACATAGATTTACCTTCATTTCCAGTGGGAAAATATCCAACCAAATCGCAGCAGAAGTAGGAAGATGTGGAAGACATTCTTGCATGATGTTGTGGATACGATCAGAAATCTGTAAGACTAGAAAGTTTTGCAGCTGAATAGCTTCTATTCGTGGTCGTGAAACGGCTTACATTTAAGCACAGTATTCGGCAATATGTTCAACGACTTTAAATTTAAAAACCAGAAAGATCCACATGGTGTTGTGGTGAACGCATTAGCCCTAGGGAAGCGTAATAGCGCGTTCGTTCCCCATCGCAGTCACCTGCGGTCCGGAGTTTTAAAAATATTTCTAAATCATTATGGTTTTATTTCACATAGCACTCTGTCGTGAAAAATTGTAGTAGGCAGCAAATAGAAGGTTAACATAAAAACCATAGTTTATCTAATTGCGCACAATAAGCACTGGACGGGGAAATCAAATAAACATGTTTATTTCACATGGAAAACTTCAGGACGATTGAAAATATTCACAACACACATCGTACGAGCAAACAACGCTACCGACCGACCGACCGGCCACGCCACCCGTTTTTGAGGCCAGAAAATTGGTACCACACTCATATGGTAACGGTGGTGAGGTAATGAGCGAATTAGTATTACTAAATGGTGTTGTTTTCTCATATTTTTAAATCGAACACACGACGAGCCCTGACTATGAGAAAATAAATGCTCTGTAATCCAATTTTTTGATCTATCCTGGGCCCACCAAGCCATCGTTCTCACCGGGGCCGGGAAATCGGTACCAGACTCATCTGGGATCATATGTCTTCTTTCCACGCACAAAAGATGGCCCTTATATGTTATGAAGACCTGGGAACGCCATAAGACCGCTACCACAGGATTCGGAGAAGAATCGATCCGAATATCATTCAACAGCTTTCAGAGGACCAAAAATGCCCAAGCAAAAACGGAATATGCACTCAGAAATTCGAAGACCTTTGTGAAAAGCGAATGCGATGAAATGAAGCGAATGCAAAAAGTTTTGGGATCACCATGACATGCCAAGCCGAGTCCTGTTGAAAGAAAGAAACCTACGTTTAACTTCCTATATTTGTAATTTACCATACCTGTGGTGACGACTGAATTGACAGTAGGTAATAATTGCGTTATCATAATTTTCCTCTAAAATGTGACACCGTATCCCCTTGAGTGACTGAAAAAAACTGGTATATTCAGTTCCGTGCAGACATTTTTCACCTTCATGATCCTAAACGAAAATTACAGCAACTTGCAAGTTTTCACTTAGAGAAAAAAGCTTTTTTATTCTACAGTCGCGAAATTCAGGTCTTTCCGTACAGATGAAACATATTTATCTATCTAAGCTTTTTTTAAAGTGTGCAGCTGTAAAACAGTCGGAATCTAACGGAAAAGGGAACGATGCGGCCTAGCGACTAGGTTTTTATTTCGTGCAATGAATAGACATTTGCTTGTGTTTGACAAAGGATAAAATGTCCGTTGTTCTCTATCCTTTATGGAAGCACCACCCACTTCTATCCTTTAAACATCGTAGATGTGGCTGATTGCATATTGGAACTATACAATAACCTGTGGAGGTTTGCCGATTATCAAGCCAGTAACACCTACGACCGACTTTCTATTAACCCTGGCATTGATCGAACAATTTTTTATATTATTGTTTTGCAAACGCGAGGTGTTAATTTATTTCATTTACGCACAAGCTGAAGTTTTGGCTGATTTCGCCTTCCTCGGGGCCTACAAAGGTCAAGTTGACCGCCATCTACCCGCCCAAACACTTCGGAGAAACCAGGATTTTAATCACATTAAACACAGGATAACTTCTCAGCGCACTCACCGCTTTCTGCGAGTCTTCCCACTGAATATACCACGTGGAGACTTCCTGCACAGAGTTCACATGCATGCGTGATGTGCTCTTCCTGTCAGAACAACAGATTTAAATGCTGCCCAGTATCACGTATGATTATGAGGCATTCCTCCCTCCGGTTCATTTTCGGATAATCGGGATTAATCCAGAAGGCGTCAGGAGTTTTGAGCGCTTTTGTTTGAGATTACCGCACGAGGATCGTAGCCTCTACTTCATAAATTTCCCCGTTATGTCTCTGCATCCTATGCGTGCCTAGTGGCGTGTTTAGTTCAAGTTTACCGGCGAGGTGTCCTTTTATACAGAAGCAAATTGGTTCACCAGTTTCGGCAATGTATCAAGCTAGTGTTTTCATCCCTGGACAAGTTTACCGACGTTGGTAGAAATAATGAACTTGGTTTGTCCCGGATGTTATTTTAGCAAAGACCCTGTGTTTGTTCTGAAGCTCCACTCATCAATGGGATGAAAAAAAAATGTGTGGGTAAAACAAGATTAAAGGCCTCATTTTTGCTCAACATTAATATGCAGTTACAAAGCCAAGGGTCTTTGTAGATTATCGCTGAAGGAATTGAGAACGATTTTTTAAAAATTCGAAAAATATTCGCCAACCGAAATATCAGGAGTTCTATGAAGAACTCTGTGAGATATTTATTATCAACTATCAGTTAAATTTTGTTCGGTATGTGAAGTCGAATAACAAAGATCATGCAGCTCGACTCGATTTTACCTGAATAACACGTCGACTGAACCTCCATCCACTACCAGTATAACTAGCCCAAAATCTGTAACTCCATGCAATGTAAAATATCGAAGCTCCACTTTCATAATAACAACGAAACCTATTTCTTAGGTTAAAATTTGCGTCAAACATACGTTCTTCTTTTCGTTAGTTCCTTTCCCCATTTTTGCAATACTACGTCCAGAAAACTTCATTTCAAGGTACAATTGTTTTACTAGCATGCTAAGCAATCTAAAAGGATATTGTACACTCGGAAATTTGTCTCTGAACTATTCAGAGTCTTTTTGAAGTTCGAAGCAATTCGATCTATCATTGTTTAGTAGAAGAATGCATTTGAAGTTATTGTGTTGATGCTATTTTTATCTAAATCAACTCCTTCTTGCGAGGTCTCGGCTTAGCCTTTAACTAATAGGATCCCAGATTGCTCCATTTGAGAATTTGCGAAGTTGATCTTTGTAAAACCAACTGACGCAGTTAACATGAGGTGTCACAGAAATGTAGTTAGAAAGCTTTCAACATAACCACAATGATAGCGAGATATTTGCAAGCCTCTGGATCTGGTGTCTGCGGTAGCGATCGAACACTCTGTTACCTTTTTCGGGGATTAACGCGTTTACTTCGACGCCATGCTGATCTTGGGAAGAAAACCCCTGGAAAGGGTAAAAAGGCGTTCGATCCCAACCACAGATACATGCGTTTTGCAAATATCTCAGCATCACTTTGTTTCTATTTCACATAACATCCTGCCCTGAAATATTGTAGTATGTAGCACGACTATCAGCATAACTTGTTTATCACATTTTTCATAGTTTTGTTTCAGATTGTCTTTTCCATAGCAAATTTATCGTCAAATACTCCTGTTACTCCTGCACCAAAGATACTGCAAGTGCAACCTTTGCCTGCTAAAACAAAGGTGAGAGACAGAAGGAAATACATACCTGGTAAGTTCACTTCCCACTGTCGTTCCCTGTGATGATAACTATGCTTTTGACTCTCAAAAAAGTTGGAGCTTCTCACGCACAATGAGAAGCTTCTTGATAATCCTTATTTTATGACGCTTCCATTTAGTCATGAAATGAGGTTTAGTCGAATTGGCTGCTGGCTATTTACGACCAATTCCTTTTGCATTTCTACATTCGAAACTGTCTACAATGCCTTTTACTAACGTGATTGAGATGGTGTTGCATAGCGGCTACTTGTTTTCGTATCGTTGTTTCAAAGTCTCTATCACATTTCTTACTGCTATTTCTACAATACATTTTTTCCATGCTTCCTCGACAAAGCTAGACTGTCTTTTTATGCGTTTTCAATTGAATTGTTCACCATTTCCTCAGTTTTCGATGGGTTTCCTATCCAGTATTTTTACAGCGATATTCACCGCTTAAATTTCTATTTTATTTTTAATTTCACACGATTCGTTGTGACATCTACTGCTCGGATCCAAGCGCTTCCATTCAATTCGTTTTCTTTACATTCACCGTTCACAACGGTCTTCGATTATCAGCCGTGCTGTTTCGGATGCTACGAGCTAATTTCGGCTTTTTCATGAATAACCGAAATAGAAATTCTGGATTAGTTTGCCACCATCCCAACGAAGAGAACCCAGTTGGGAGATTACAGAGAATTGAAGATTAGCAAACGGTTAGGCTGCAAGCATGGAAAAGGTTAACTTGAGTGGGCAGACGGTAAAAGAAGGTTGGCTCCTTGACGATGAGAATAAACTGTTATGCGTCCTTCCGTTCTCCATACTGATATGCAAGGTGATCATCGAACACTTGTGACCGCAACGAGAAATTTTAGAAAAGCAGGGGAGCACTCGTGAGAAGCTGTCAACTTTCTACAAGCTGCAGACCATGAATGATTGTATAAGTTGTTTGAAGCCATCATTAACTGTAGCAAAATCGTATCCCTTCTTGATAAAGATTGCAAAAGCTACTACTATTGGACACTTTACACTTTCAGACACCAACAATCCAATGCAGCGAAAATACATAGCACGGAATAAATTCAAGAAATTTCATAACTAGCTAACCTCTTTTGACTCGAGATAAAGTGCAAAAAGATCAAAAGAGCCACGGTGGTATTGGTGCCACGATAGCCACGGTGGTATTTACAGCGAAAGCGAAAGGAAGTTTAAACACCACATGTATGAAAAATGGTGAAGCCACGAGTCCCTTTTAAATTAAAATTCCAAAAATTAATTTCTCAAAGATCTAATTCTAAACAAACTTGAAGTTCCATGACACCCATAAAAGCTCGAAAAAATCAGACTTATACTTTATTGAGAAAAAATTCGAGAGGGAGACGACCACTGTGAACTTCATTTCACATCGTCGCCGCCAGCTGATAGCATCGTTGGTATAAAATACTTGCTGAGAGAAAGAAAAAACAAGTGGCCTCGGTGGTGTAGCGGATAACAAGCAGGATCCGGAATGAGTAAACACAGGTTCGAAGCTCACTGAGGTTCCGAATCCTGGTTATATCCCAGAGTCACTGTGGTATTCGAGTCAAGTATTGTTGGAGGTGATTGAATGCATATCTGGCCTTCACAGCGATTTGCGATGGCCTAGCGATATATCGAGCCAGTGGTGCTATCCTACCAGACAAGTCTGGTAGCAGCTTACCGAACCCGGAAGGATGGAAGGCTTGGTGGGCCATGGCGCGTGGATCGATTCCACGTGTGTGTTGCAATGCACCTCCGACTACTGCGCCGCACGCGCTCTTCGTTCATATAGCACTGATTACCGACCCTTCTCCTATGGAAAGAAATTCCCAGAAAACTAAAAAAAAAAACCCAAATTTCAAACTCTTGCCGAAAGCATCAATATCTTCGAAGACTAGTCAGTGCAACGCCAATAGACATAATTATTGCTGGTGGCCCCTTCACATTTTTATCACACAGAGTTTCTTAACACGTTAGTGGAGGGATCACGTGACGCTCTCCCAGGATGGCCGATAGGGCATTATTTGCGGACTAAAAAGCCTCCGTACTTTTCCGAGTTGCAGGTGGCTTTAAAAATGGGCTAATCTGTCTGTTTCTCCGATTTGCTACGTAGATTCTGTGTCTACTTAGACACGCTCATACCTGCGTCCGTTAGTATGTTCTCTTTTACGAAAATTCTATTCTACGAGTGAATTCAGCTAAAGTGGTAGTCGTCTGTAACCAATAAGCTTTTTGTGATGCTCGCAAGCTACCCGTGAGTATACCCAGCTCCAACGTTTAGTGCTCAACAGGCTATACCTGGGTAAGAGCCATTCTAGGCTAATTAAGTCAAAGAGGACTGAGGTGACTATCTATACCTACAGTGTACGCTCACTTGCATCTGGGTTCTTGATGATAAGTTGAACTTGCGGAGAAGAAGGACAAGGTATGAGGTCAACGAACTGGCTGAAACGAGGAGATGCCATCCATTCAGCATCATCTGTGACACCGGAAAGAAGTGTTCCTTTAAACATGCGATAATAGAAGAGTCGTCGTCGTCGGCCTCCTCGTCGCCACGTGTTTAGGCATGAACATCGATCCATTTGAGCAACTAACAAACTGAATCGGACGTCTACGATTGTAGAGATGCGGACCGGCTTGGACAATTTTCGTCATCAAAGCACCGTCTCCTAGAATGGAGCGAGGAAGGTGACCGCTTGTCTGGGTTTATCACAACGCCCGTAACCTATTGTGGTAACTCACAATTCCAAAACCTTTACTTTCAGAGCTGGATGTGGGATTCTCCTAATGGAGAATGCGATAGTGAAATAAACAAGATCGTATAAAAATCGAAGATTTTGCCTAGCCGATCTCTCTGTTTTCCAAAAATCTACACGCTGAGCGGATCGTCTAATCCTTCATGCAAGATTCCATTTCTCGCGAAATGGAGGAGGAAAAACAGCTTAGTCCAAAAAACGAAATCTCACAACTAGTAGAAGTTGGAATTTGTTGTGAATATTCGTTATCTGATGGGTTATCGTTATTGCTAACAACGTCGACGACTACGATCGGCGCATTCAACATCTTTACGTTAGGGCTAGGCAACCTGAGAGCTCGGATGTCTCCAAAAGAGAGGTTTCTCTCCAAAAACAGTCGAACTGATGTGCCAGCGTTTAATAGGGCAAGCTAAAGACTACCGCCAGCTCACACTCGAACTTGGTAAACAATGCAGATAGGCGACTAAACAAAATCTTGAAGAGGGAGGAGAAGCAGCTTTACGTCATCGGTGATGAATCGAACAGCACCAGGTCCAGGCGGGTAAAACTTCCACTCCCGAAGAACACCCCGTGAGTCTTCATTAACACACTTACTCGGCTATTCACAAGTTACTTGCCCGCATGAAGGATTAATATTTAATGAGGAATCAGCAAGAATTTGTTGTTGTTCAAGAGTAGTGAGCTCCACGATTTTGGCAACTCTAGCCCAATCTGCTTGCTGTCTACCGTCTATAAACCACGCAAGAATTCGAAAAGTATTCAGTGCGATGGAACACATCCTTATGATAACAAAACTCCTTGGAGCTTCTCGTAAATACAAGAGGGCACTCTCTCTTTCTCGCCTTTATTGACTCAGTTGTAGCAGAAGCAGTGACGGAAGCTCTGGAGAGCCAGGGCGCCTTTACCCAGCATATACGGACTGCTCTTGGCCAATGTAAACATTTCACGAAGAAAATATTACTATTCTACGAAGATATTAATGTAAGAGTAAAAGGAGTGTTTAGACAACGCGATGCCATCTTGCCAAAAATATTCACGGCCACCATCCAAAATGTCACGCGTACGTTGGACTGGAACAATGTGGAGTAAGAATCGGTGGTTGCTAAGTACACCATCTTCGCATTGCTGATAACATCGTGCTTATAACACCAACCACTTGCCAGGCGAAACGAATGCTTCCCGAATTTGATAACACTCGCTAAAGAGCTAGCCTTTGACTAAATCTCACGAAGAAACAGTATTTATGAGGACCGAATTGGTTCGTGTGTCCTATTCACACTCAGTGGCACAAATATCTCTGTGCGTTCCAATATGACTTAACTCCGGAGTTGAACAGGGAGAAATGAGCCTCTTAGAAACCTTCAAAGCACCGAAGATACAGTGAGGAGAACAAAGAACACCTCACTCTGCTCACCTCTTTGACTCCACTATTCTCCGCCCGTTGACGTGTTCGCCAGAAACCTAGCCGCTAGTTAAATAGGATCACTGGTCACCCTTTGTTGTGAAACGTGCAGTCGAATGGACGACTCTAATAGTATATCGTATCAAAGAACTAATTTTGGGTATTCGAAGTGTCTATCGACTCAACAATGAAAAGTCAGACATGCAGTTCTGTACGCAAAGCTGTCGAAGGTAAGGTCGGCTAGACAAGTAATGCAGGTGAACCTCAACCGATGAACAACAGCCATTAGTGACTTGCTTCGTCGTGATGTCAAACGCACAGCAGGAAGACTACCGACTCGATTGGTTATAATTATTCACAAAAGTCATGGGAGGAAGGCGTGATGTTCAATGGGTTCCTAGATCGAGCAGAACTCATTGGACTACACTTGCACGCGATAGGGAAAAATATTAACTTAGTTATTAAAGTCGGCTTGCACTAGCTCCACCTAGCTCGTGCTGGGCTGGTACAAGGGCGATTTCATCAGCAAATCAAAGATAGTGCAATTGCCAGCCACCGATTTCCACTCCTGTTTGTCTTTTTCCAATCTTTTGGTAGCCTCTAGGACGAATATGAATATTTTCGGCGTAGAGGTATCGCTTTGCCAGCTTCTTACCGACGACGTAGCTTGTTGGATTCTAAAAGAGAGAGCCAGTAAAAGGCCATATCGATCCTCTTTAATTTTACTTAAGAAAAAAATGTGACTTTTGAAGAAATCAGAATTGCAGTCGCATATGGCTTCCTCTGGTGCCTTTCTGGAAGTTGCAGTTATTCTGTGTTGCTGTTCGAGCGCAACCATCTTAGTCTTGCTAACTGACAAATTTTCACTAGGCGCTGCAAATACATGATTTGTAAGCTCGTGAGTCGGAAGCTGTGCATTTCTTGCGCGGTTTCACTTTGGTGTACTAGGTCAAACATTCCCAGAGACAGGCGGCTGTTTGTGTTTCTCCAATTGTTGACTTTTACAGCACTAACGTGAATACATGTTTAATAAGGCAACCGTATTCTTCAAAGATCTTTTCGATAACGCTGTCTTTCCAATAGCCGACTAGTGTTCTGAATAAGTCCAAGTTTATGATGGTTTTGTGACCTCGTCTTTTACACTTGCCGCGATTCTCACTTTTCGAAGAGAAACGGAATGTTGCGTGAAAGGAGCCAGTGGTCCAATTTGGCTCAAGGTTTTGAGACAACAACGACATCGGCTAAGTAAAATTTCCATTTTACAGCAATGTAACTGATTTTATCATGGCATTCTCTACTGGGAAAATCCATGTCCAACGTTGACGCTTTTAACGTTATGTCTTATTTTAGATGATCTTGATGGTCATATGAATTTCAGACAACCAGTTAGTCTCTTTGTTCTGTTTCAATCTTTATGTCTGATGTGATGTGCCATGTTGATTCTTTCTTGAGTCCAAACTTAGCTTAAAAATTTGCGATGATGATTCACGAAGGTATGTTCTTCTCTGTAGAACCTCTCCAAGTTCATACAGAAAGTTTCAAATTTCTCTTCGTCATAGCTTGATGTTGGTTCGTAGAAGACGAAGATTATTAAACTCTGTATTGCCCCACGTCTCTTCAATGGTATATGTCTGATTTGGATTGGTAGTTGGTAGATTAGTTTGGATTGTTTGAATTAATGGATCTGCATGTCAAACTCGTGTTGATGAGGACGCTAGTGCCCACGCCGCCGACTTCTCTGCTGTCGCATGTTATGAATAAGAATTCTTCCCCTGGGGCGTACGCTACGTTAAACAAGTGGCATCTTCTCGTCTCAACCGATCTTTTGAAGTCGTACCTAATCATCTTAGTCTGCATCACCTGGTCATCAGTGGAAAACTCAGAGGCAAATAAAGGCAAATTGTAAGCAGAAATGGGTGTGAACACGGAAGGACTCTGTAAAATTAGCGCAGCAGAAATAGGGATTCCTTTTCTTCCACCTACGTACGCCTTAGAGAGACAAAATGTCGTTATAGTCTGGGTTTAACACATCTAGGGAGTGCATAGGTTCGCCACTAACCGGATGGGAATTACTCATCCCAGATTCGTGAGATTCGTGTACAGTGTGAGGAAATTAACTTTTTCGTTTTATCAACTTATTAAAGAAAGATTGAGAAAATCGAACGCAAACTAAAAGAAAGAGCTCCTTTTCCCTGAGGCACTGTTGAGTTCAGAGTACGTGTTCACAGTTTTCATATGTTTAAAAACAGGCAAAGTATGGCTTTTGATGCGTTGAGGGATCAAGAAAATAGACTTTCTCTTCTTCTTCCATTTGAATAAATTACCGTACACTCACTATCAGTTGCACAATTTCACACACATTCTTACACATGTCATGGCTTGTGGCATTATTACCTTTGTCATGGTATGCGTTTTCCGACTAAATGCGGAACAGCATTGCCGTTTTATGTAAAGAAAGTCATAATATAGATTTCTACAGGTGCCTTCACTTTTACCTTTCGATATTTCCAACATTAAAAAACCCCAACACATTCACAATGATAGCAAATTCCGCGTGGCCATCGATACCTCTCCCTTTCCGCTCCAAAGGATCTCCATGTTTTCGTTCTTGGTTTGTTCCTGAAATTCGGTCTTTTAGTGCCCTACATATCAGAGATACAATTCTCCTTCGTTCTTATTCTTTTTCCCTATCTTTATTCGTATTTTCTTCGAAAACTCAACTCTTATACGTGGTGAAAAATGACCCATTATCAAACAATAATCTTTGATACACCGTTCTACAATACACGTCTACTATGTTACGATATTTTAAAGTAGTTTTATATGCAATCATTTTATTCGATAATTGTGAGAACTGATCAACAATTGAACTGCTGGATTTCATACGCTGTAATTATATGACCCAAAGACGAATTGGACTGCATTGTCCATAGGCTGCTCGCAAAAAATCATTGAAAGAAATGAGAGAAATGGGAAAGCATATCAGGTCGCTTTGGAAGAAATTGAACATAGTGGATCGGAAATTGAGAACCAAGGTGGTCATGGTGAATTTTCCGTAAGTGGTGGAACGATACTGTGTTTTACAACAATTAAATCAACGACATCACTAGACACGCTCGAGTATAGAAGTGTGGCTGAACAGTCCATGACAATTATGAACAGCTTGTTGGATAGGAGAGGACATCCACATACCCACAATAGGCAAACAACAACATTAGGAAAAAACTTCCTAAGCAGATCTTAGAGCAGAACTCTGATAGAGGACAACGAACGCTCAGCAGATACACATTGGTGAGAAGGAAATAAAATTAATGGATAAAAGAGACATCGTCATGTTGTTCGTGGTGTTCGTCACACGGTATTTTCATTCAACTTGTCAAGACAGAAGGTAATCATAAGTTGTAGTCAGACAAAGATGTAGACACAATAGATCTGAAAGTATCATATTTTTCTATTTTTCTGTGAGAATACCAGGATACTGTTTTTCTTCTACATGGTTTGGATAGGTGTGGTTTCTTTGCTACCTGGTCATCTAAACATAGACATGGTTTTTCAGAGAGCTGAGAGACAGGCGAAGTAAAGGAACCGCAAGGTGCGGTGGTGAACGCGTTAGACCCCGGAAAGGGTAATAGCGCGCTCGTTCTCCACCGCATATACCTGCGGTCCGGAGTTTCTCAAATATCTCAGCATCGTTGTGATTGTACTTGGCATAATACCCTACCGTAAAAACTGTAGTAGGCAGAAAATAAAAAGTAAAACATAGATATGGTTTGCTTGCTACTTGGTTGAGACGAAGTTCAGGATCTATGCATTAAACTCTTACTGTTTCTAAATGTGGAAAGGGCCATAATCCTAAAAAAAAATCGACAGTAGTGTTACATGATTGGAGACGTTTAGTTACAAGTCACAGGAATGCAGTGAAATAGTACGATTCTAGTTGCTCTTGAAAAACCATCAAGGAGATCAATACCGATGCAATAGGTAGCACTATTTAGATTATTTTAGTAACATCCGCAAAAAATGGATTGTACAGCTTGCTGATATTTATGAAATGTAAAAGTTTATGAGGGCAAGGTTGTAGATAGGAGTAGTTGTAAATCACATGTGAAATGCGCCAATTTTAGGTTTACAAGTGTAAGGATACATATAACGAAGTAAAAATTGTAGCTTTGAAATAATGTCTTCCTAACACAACGAGTATAACAACCGTGAAAGCTTATTAGGGTAGAAGCTAAAAGCATAAAGCTCACGGCGTTAATCAATTCCTAAGATATCAATCCTTCATTACGCATCGTTGGAGGTGATTGAATGCACACATAGGCTTTACAAAAGCTCGAGGTGGCCTATCGGTATATCTATTCAGTGATGCCATCTGGTCTGGTTCCAATTTGCTAACCCCGGAAGGATGGACGGCTTGGTGAGCCTGGGGCGTGGGGATCGATCCCGAATGTATAGCAGGCGCTTCCGATCACTGCTAAACACGAGCCCTGCTAGGATAATTGTTGAAAATGTGATCTTCCAAATGAATTTCGGCAGTGGAGATCGTATATCTATGCAGTAACCACGTCTATTTAAACATTCTGTATCACTCAGCATTTTGTAGTAGCGAAAAATTGTTTATAAATTTTGAATTTAACTGTGCAAATATAGAAGGGACAATTTTTCATCAGCGGTAGTCTCTTCAGAGAGACTGAAAGTGCAGACCATAATCACCCGAAAAATTGTGTTTTGCAAGATATAAAGTGTCGGAAGTGTCTTTTTGCCAGCAACGTTATGCATACTTCTTGCATTCGATTCGTTTCCGTCCCACTCATCGCCCATAATGCTCTTCGAAAATTTCTCGTGTTGTTTCGGCTTATGCTTGAGGAATTCGTCTTCTATATGAATGTCTTAGAGTTTCAGGTATTTCTACTTACAATGTTGGAGATGACCGAATTAAGGCGCTCCTACGTGAACTGGAGGAGAGCGTTTTCGAGGGGATCGGGATAGTGTCTTTTGCTTCCTCATCGACGGCACCACTAACCCATTGAATAGTGACACCGGATTTTTCGAGCATTTGTTTCAAATTTAAGGAAAAAAAGGCCGAGCAGTCAATTGCCTTTACTATTAGCTAAGTGCCGAATCAATTTCAATTAGCATGATACCGCGCCTGTTGCGATGTGATAGGGGTGTGTGACGCAGTGATCTGAGGCGCCCTGCAACACACACGTGGAATCGACCCCGCGTTCATGACTTACCAAGCCTTCCATCCCGAGTCGGCAAATTCGTACCAGACTTGTCTAGGATAATAGTAGAACTGGCTCAATATATCGGTAGGCCACAAGTGTGAAGGCTAGATATACATTCAATCACCTCTAAACGATGCTTAATGAAGTGAAATGCATGGTGCATCTCTCAAAGATTGATCAACGTCAAGAGCTTTATCCTTTAGCTTTTATCATGATATTGAACGGGTTTGTGTTGCAGCGCTGTAATTATAGGTACCCTGTATATCTATATGGCTTGTTGTTTGATCGATCCCGTATTCGGGCTCACGAAGTCTTCCAGCCATTCAAAATCGGCAAACTAGTACAAAACTTTTTTTGGAAGAGGTGAAGCAGCTATTTGCTGACCTCTGGGAATGGAAGGCTTGGTGAGTCTTGGGCGTTAGTATTGATCCCATGTGCATTGCAGGGCGCCTCTAACCACTACGCCACACCAGCCCCTGTATTCTATGGAATAAACTAAAATGAGACGTATTTACGAGTGCACAGAGAGTTTACATAGACATTTCTTCTAAATTTGTAGTTTAGATTTGAGAGGAGTTGTTTTCATCGCAACTGAGGAGAGGTTGTTAGCAAAACATTGTATGTCCTTCATTATTGGTTACTAGAGACTCATAGTTCATTCTGTAGAGCGCTTAATTAAATGACAGTGATCAAGAGTGTAATTAAATTATCGGTGTTGGAAATCTGGGAAAAATAGAGAAATGAAGAGTTTAATTAAGCAGGACCAGAAGCGCTATTTAAATCGTTGAAGATTCGAGAGGGAAAAACTGCAACGTCTATTGAGATTTCATCAATTACAAGTTTGAAATGATCATCTTTCTCTGTAAAGACGGAATAATCACTGCAGCGTAAATGGCAATGGAGAAGATTATCCGCGGCTTTCACACCGATTTCTGGACTGCTGTTTCCATTTACCTCTTTCTCACTTTTTTCTCTAACGATTCTCTTTTCCCAGGTCTGACGTTCTAGATTATACCATTATATTTGAAGAATCTACAACTACTCTGCTCCTCTTTAACACGCTGACTTGGTTTTCCGCAACACGACTCGATAAGTGTTTAGTAAAGAGAAGCATTTCTGCACAATAACGAAACTCATTGTTGTATGGTAAGAATACAGAATAGTTTTTTTTTATGTCTTTTTATTGACTTACAATTGATGAAATTTCAGTGACCAAATCGTAACACTCACTTTCACCCACCTAGAACAAATCTTCAACTCAGCTAAGAAAGGAATTGGATATGGACCCTCAAAAAATCCAGCGTTTTCATGTTTGTGTTCTAAAATCTCCCGTTAACAGCGATAACTTCAAAACTGAGTGGAGTTGTTCTTCGATTTACATAAGCAGTATTTGTTTAACAAAGGCATCCAGTCTGGCTGGTTGTTTGTGGTCGATAAACATAGTGGTAACACCGTAATTTTGAAACAAAACCCTGCTGTAACCGAACTGAAGAAAAAGAAATGTGAAGCGGTTGCATTGTTTCCCCGCCCACCTAAGAATTTACAGTATTCCACATTACTTTTTCTTTTTTGCTTTCTTTTGCTACCTTGGCAGGATTTGCTTTCACCTTCTCAGGTTTGCATTTTGTGACATCAAAGTGCCTATAAAATATACCTTTTCCTCATAAGATTACGGGACCACATACCCAGTTATGGTCCAGTTTCTATCCTCACCATTTCTTTTGCAATATTGGGAGGACTAACAGCTATGAATAAGATCTCGTTTAAATTGCTCATCGTTTCGAGCGAAGTAAGCACAGCTACTAGGAGATGCCCAAATAGGAATTGTCTACAGAATCCTTTTGTTTTTGAACGGCTAACACCATATACTGTTAGACATCAGCCAGTTCGAGACCTCTTTGTGTAATACGAAATCGTTAGGATCTCCAATACGAAGGCATTACTACGTGTCGCCTAAAAAATAGCTGTTGCACTAGTCTCCGTTCTTTTTCATTAAAGCGCCATCATTTTTAATCTTCTAGAGCCCGTGAATGTATACTTTGTTATAAATCATATAGAAATAAAGCTTCTTAATATTTTTAATGAATTTCTTTGTGCCGTATTTCAATATTTCTATTCACACCTATTTCCCATTTTACTAATAGAATTTTCTTGACTTTTCTGGTATTGGCAGAAACATTTTCTTGTGTTCGGGTGTCTCTAACCATGTCTTTAAAACACCTTGATCAAATGAGCTGAAAATACCTCTTGGGCATAAAAGTTTTTGAGGCCGTTAGAAAATGGAAACTCTCATATACAAAGCGTTTAATATGTATTTGTTCTATTGAAGAACCAATATCGTCGCAAGAGCTCCTCTAACTGCTGTTTAGCGTTATATTTTCACTAGGCAAAAAGATGAAAAAAGTCACAACCATATTCTTTTTAATGAGCTGTCGGCGTTGCCAACGCCATTATATGGGTCTTTTTTTAATGAACGATCAACCGAAATTGATACAGTACTTTGCTAGGAACTACACATGCACTTTGTCAATAGAGGTGACTCGAAGTTTTCCAGCGGACCGATAGCATTCCATTATGTTCCTTCTGGAAACGCTGAAATTTGCTGAAAACAAGTGCAGTAAAATCAACTAGTTGATTGACATTTGCCCTCGGAAGTGTAGAAAACAGTCGAGTTTCACTTATTTACTAGTAATGTTTGGCGAAAAATCAGTCTAGAGCTTGCTAGTTGATTAGAAATTGCTGTCTACACGTTACACATTTGAACAGGATTCGGATCCTCAAAAAGTAAGTGTGACTGTAGTTCTCATTTAAAGAAGAGAGCAAATTCGGAAATGCAAAAGTTCACTGTGATTGACCTGCCATATGGAGCAATTAAGATTAGTGGAGGAAAAGTGCAATGTTTTAAAGATAAGAAACATGATTGACGGAGAATTAACTCATCGCTCGTAGAGTGTCGCTATATTCCAGATAATTGAAGCTATGTCTAGTTGTTCATGATCAGCAGTAATTCTTGTCATTCTGGCCTTAAAGGTTGTGTGGAGGTGCATTTCCCCTTGAACTCTTACACAACGATCAATATGTGACATTCATTTCTGAAGGCGAAATCCGCCGAAACGTCAGCTTGTGCGTAAATAAAGAAATAAAATAGCACCTCGTGTTTGCTGAACAGAAGTAGAAAGATACATTCATTTTTCTTTACGATTCTGTATCATTTTCACGACCTTTTCACATTTATGTATTACTCAAGGCTCATGGATGCTGCAAACCCAGGAACAGTTCAAAGCTTTGTGCGCTAAGTAATTCGTTTAGCTTTCACTTATAGCCTTTATATCACTCTCATTGTCACCAGATACTGGAAAATAGAGAGACAAACAATGAAGAAATAATAATCAACATCGAACAGACATGAAAACATAAAAGCGAATAGTATATTAATCTCAGCAGAGAAATCCTTAGAAACCGACTTGGACTTCAGCTTGTGAGATTTGAATGAAATGAGCATCTTGGGACATCATGCAGGAATATTCTTGATTTCGCTTAAGATTTTCCAAGATGTTCGTTTTTTGCATGAAATAGTTAAGTGGATTATTGCTGTTTGTTTTGTTTCGATTACATTGTGAAAATGTCACATTCGGCTGATAATATGAATGAAACGACTCAATGAATAGGATGTTGCGTTTTAGTGGAAGCTGTAAATGAATGCGACTACTCTGTCACATAGCAGTCAACGAATTCACCACTCTTTGTGTGTTTCTGATAGTGACTGCTCCAATAGTTACGTAATGCCGTTACTACGTGACATTACTACCGCTGAAACACATGACGTTCTCAAGTGCGTCGTGACATAACAGCAAAATCATCATGAGAGAATTGACTGGAAAAGATTTCCTACTTGTTTTCGCTTTCATTTCATCTTTTTTTTTGGCGCAGGGCTGAATCATTTTTCATCATCTATATGTATGGTGGTGTCAACTAGAATATGATACGTTCCTTACGACCGACCGACGTCTCGATTACACATCGCAATTCCAAAACATTTCCACTGCTATTGATTCAATCACAGCTGATCGACTCGAGTTCCAATGAACTTTTCGCTGTCCATTAGTGCAACCTCGTTGTCGTGTAGAAATTCGTCCGAAATATAGAACCCCATATTCTGCTCTTACATTTTTACCACTTGCTGTAATTAATGAAAGTTTTATCTGTTGTTCTCTTTTTTACAGCAATAGCGAGGTTGTTATTCAGCACACTTTTACTTTCTTACAAATATAACACATACAACACAACGGTAGCTGACGTTTCGGCAGTATCTCCTTCTTCGGAGCTTCGAAGGGTACACTAATATGTAATTTACTTGGTCAAACCCTTCAACAACGCACACAGAAAGATGAAAGTCTGAGCAATAATTACACGACCACCGGTTTCTCGAAAAACCCACCGATTTTATCTGTTTTCCACCAAGAATGAACAGCCGCTTAGAGTCGCATATGGTTGATTCCCGCACTACCCCACATCAGAAATCAGTTCTCAGATACGGTGCTAGATCACGCGTTATCTCAGGGCATTCTTTTCTGCTATTCATTCTCGGAAATCCTGTCGCGGTGGAAGGCAGGTAGGAAACGGGGTTTTTCGAGATGCTGCTAGTCTTGTAATTATTTTTCAGATTTTCATCTTTCTGTTTGCGTTGTTGAAGCGTTTGACCTAGTAAATTACATATTATTGTACACTTCAAGGCTCTGAAGAAGGCGATACTGCAGAAACGTCGGCTACCGTTGTGTTGTATGTGTGTTAGAAGTAAACGTATGCAGTTTAACAACCTCGCGATTGCTGTAAAAAAGAGAGCAACAGATTTAGAATCCAATGCCGAAGTTAATAGAAAGTCGATTTTGGGAACTGTTGAAAGTTTCATCATTTAAAATTCACAGACAATGTGACTTTGTCCGAAAAGTTCACTCACAGTAATGAATGCATAACATTGAAAAGCATGATTCACTCGTTGGCCCATTGCTAACCACAAATGATTTGAATAAACCGGTGTGGAACGCGACCGATCGGCATGGTTCGGCTAAACGATTAGGAAAATCTGCTCTACTAGGCAGTGAAACCCTCGCTAACTGCTGAATTCTGAGGTTTCATGTTATGGCCGCCACCGTATAAATTCACATATTCTTTTACGAATTGTTTGTAAATGCTTATGAGTATAGCAACTCCTATTGAGCATCGTGACATAACGTGAAACGAATCATTGGCGATTTGATTAGTGGTCGAAATTTCGCCGTATGTATCACTCAGATGGTTGGTGAAACTGATACGTTCGTCCTATCCTAGAATAAACTGGCTATGTGATACCACGAAAGTGAACATGTGCCGCTATTTATGGTGACAAAGCGACTGTTACGTCATTACTCTTCAATTGTGCGCCCACATCTTTGATATTCTCTGAAATAAATGACGCTTTCCGAAAGGTATAGGCATAAATACAACTTGTACAGATGAAGGTGTCGTTCTCTTGATGAAAGAAAGAGCGCTGAATTAAAACACTAACACAAAGAACCACAGCACCAACATAATGAATCTTAGATACCGATGCACGTTCAACTAATCGTTTCTACCTTTGTGTTCGATTTCTTGTTGAAGAACGGTATCGAATAAACTTTTCAAAGAAACTTCCACGTATCTCCTCTTTTATCTCACAACCACAATATTAATTTGCCATTTTCTTGTAGATGTTCATGGTCTTTATCAAAAACAAATCTCTACTTCGTTTTGCTTTCATGACAAGTGTCGTCTCTAAAGTACTCGCTTATTGATCACTGCGTCCACCATCAATAGATGTGCTTATACCGAAGTTTCATGGGAGAGCAAACCTTTCAGCAACCGCCTCTAGAGGTCGCTTTTATCAGGCCAAACATGTTAGTATCACTTCGTATTGTTGCGTAACTCATCAAACTGTGTTCAGCTCTATATCTAAAGACTTTGTAGACTTCCGATTATATCTACTTCACTAGTTATATTCGTTAGTTTCTCTGTAGTACTCCACTTTGCTATGTTTCCTCCTAGTAATAGTTAGGGGTGATAATCGTTCAGTAACTTGTTGCCGATAGTAGATTTCAAATAAATAATCGGGAATAGATCGCTAGATACGGGTCGCATGTAAGAATATGATAACAGTTATACTATTTCGATGACGCTTGTACGACTCCGCTCCAGGTTCACCAGGCCTGTCATCATTCCGAGGTAGGATAATCGTTTCCAGATTAGTTCGACAAGATTTGTCAAAAGACGAAAAGCCTTCATGTATCAACCGAGCCCACAAGCAGAAAACTTCGACGGGCTTTCACAGATAGTGGATGCGAGGAAACGAATCGAGTGCAAGGAATGATGGGATCCGCACAGTACATTATATATGATGTCTGGTCATGTAATGAAAAAGCAAAAGCATTTTATGAATTTCTGGCTCGCATTTGCTCATACTTGATGATTCGGTTTATTAATCGAAAGGTTCGCTTATGCCAATAATCCGGACCTAAAGAAGCAGTCCTTCCTTTAATGCACAAGCGTTGATTGTACCGAAGACGTCAGAATGCTCTAATACTCGGGAGTTCAAAGAAAATCATACTCAGCCACCATTTAAGTTAGGAAAGGAGTCCACGGCTTCAGCCAAATCCGCATCTGAAGTTTATTATCTCCAAGGCTCACGGTTGCAAGACAAGACGGCAAAGCGACTGGAAGAAATGCTGGGAGGTTGCACTACATGTGAGGTTGTGTCACCAAAATCCTCAGAAAGACGTTCCAAGCTGGGAATAAGGTTGATATTTCAATCCAGAAGCCAGGAGAAGTAAAAAATTCCAGAAAACATCGATTTCTTAATATTAACCTGGGAAATGTGGCAAACCCCCTCTGATCCACAATCGTTGGCGAAAATATGTGTGCGGTTAGAAGTCCTAGAAAAGCTAACTCAAGTCGAAGAGAAAGAAAAAATCATCTTCGATAAACAAATTAAGCAAATCAGCAGTCAAGTGAAAACTGTCGCGCAGCTCACTGAATTCTCCGTGAAAATGAACAAATCAAATATCGAAGTAACTAGGTATAATTAATGTGCCATAATGTTTAATTGTGCCTCACCATAGGTTTCACACGGTTTCAATTGTGCTGCTTTAAAGAGTCAGCATCTAAAGTAGTATAACTTCACAAACTTTTAAAATGAAGTTTCTAGTAAAATTTCTGCTATTCAAATAAGACGTTAGTACCCCCATAAATTTGAGGACTAATCTAGTTTCTCTTTTCGCTCAAGAATCTGTGTTTTCTGGTCCTGCCTTCACATGTGTAGAAAATATGTCGATCATTTGTCTTCACTTTCTTATAGACCTTAAGATTTGCTGTGATGTGAATCCAATTGTTAATATATATATATACATATATATATATATATATTTGCGCTCAATGTAGGAAATCGGAAAGGCCCAGCACCCTCAAAAGTTAGGTTTAAGAAGGATAATTCAGTAATGATAGCTTAATAATGGAATCTATGCCATTCCCACTAGATCACCGCACTTTTCCGATAACGTTTTAATCGTCTTAGTGAATTCTTTGCCCTCATCGTCATTCTTGGTAAAAGTTCTTAAACACTTTGCTCCTATCTGCTCCTTCCATCACTCTCTTTTCATGTATCATTGTTAATAAACTTTTCATTCTTTCTTCCACTCTGCTTTCTTCCACCAAATTTCTAAATTGATCTGACTTTCCAGTTTTACAGCTGTCTAGAAGACGCGAAGTCGAACAAAATATACTATTGCAGAATTTATGAGTTGGAAATGAGCGAAGGAACGAAGGAGGAAGAATCGAAAAATCAAGACGATCTTGCAAGAGTAGAAAAGGATCTCGAAGAAGTTGGATTCATTAAGCCTCCTGATGGCATGTTTAGATTTCTCCTATTTTTTTACGTGCAACTATAATCCTTCATATTGCAAATAATCAAACAGTTTTGCACGTTTTGGCTACTCTTTTATCAAAAGTAGCGAAGGATACTGTAAGGTTAGAGCGAAAAGTTTATTAGTCTTTTTCATGGAACTGGTTTTGATAATACCATTCCACCACGTAGTTGTTTTTTTTAACTACTTTTAGCTATATTTCCACTGTTTAAATGTGTGACTGCGTTATCAGTTCATTGTACTGCGTTGTAACAATTTGTGCCAAAACTACACTTCATAAGTGAGTTTTAGTCCTTGCGACTCACTATAGACCTTTACGTCTTACAAGAACATTCATAGACTTGCAACTCAGCCGGTAAATACATATTTCCTGTCAGAGAAAGTTTTCATGTTTTTGACTGCTTTCTATGATTTACCAACGACAGAAGAGAGAGGCAGCAGCGTTAACAGTGTATATAGATGGTGCTCGTATGCTTAGAGGATTTGGAAATTTAACTCAAAAACAGACGACCCATAAGCTGCTCTGATTAAATTAACAGAAAATTTCCTATAGCTTTAAAACCTTAGGTGAGCAAACACAAGCAGTTTAATTCTGATAATGAGTTTGACAACAAAAGGAATGGCTTACTATTGAAGTTTGAAAACATTGATCTTCCTGCGTTGATGCAGTACTTAGGGAAACGTTGTGTAGTTTAACCTGTGCGTTACATGCGCCTGTTTCTTTTAGAGAGAGCTATTGTTTTTTAGTACTATTTGCTTCAGTAAATTTTCATTGGAAATTGATTTAGTGGGAACTCTCTAACACTGTTTATAATGGAGAGACATAATGGAGATGGGAGTTCTATAATCACAACAGCGTTTTCTCAGTTAGTTCCCTAGATATGGGCTTTAAAATTTTAGGCGGATATGGCTGGATTGTTGTGTTCGCTTCGTTCATAGCCAATCTAGTGGTGGATGGTATAATTTTCACGTCTGGTGATGCTCTTTTATCACTATGGCAGCAAGACTTTGCTACTTCTGACACAGCGTCAGCGTTAACTCTTTCGATTTTGAGTGGCACGTACCTATTAGTAGGTTAGTTTAAAAAAATTTTAAGCATGTTCTAAATGACCATTATGGTAATGGTGTTAATTTAGCTACCAATTCAAACATTTTTAGGTCCCATCGCCTCCGCTCTCGCTAACATGTACGGCTGTCGTGCTATTGTAATTACTGGTTCACTGCTCTCTTTTTTTGGTTTCATATGTTCCACAATAGCTCCTCAGATCGCCTTTCTATACTTCAGTTTCGGACTAGTTGGAGGTTTTTTTTTCCAATCTCTTCTATATAACACGCTGGCAGGCAGGTTGCAAGTCCATTGTGAGAAACAGCCTGCAAGTACCACTGAAAATCTCTTTCTGGTTCTATTCGCTTAAAAGATTTCGATTTGTATGATGACAGCTGAAAAAAAATCCAGAATTCAACATAATTCACTTCGTTTCTCACGGCCCCCATTCGCTCCCCAAAAAACATTTTCAGGAGCCCGAGCACGAACATTTGAGAACACTGGCATTTTAAAATTTTCAAAAAAAAAAAGATAAAAAACTATGAATGTGTCGTTTTCTTGTTCAGCAATCGCGAGGTTTTTAAACAGCATACATTTACTTCCATAAAAACACAATACAATACAACGCTGGCTGACGTTTCGGCAGTATCGCCTTCTTCAGAGCTGCTTTTTCGTGACTTCCAATGAGGAAGTTTAGAACAGCTGATTATAGTCGCATATGGTTGACGACCACATAAAAAAAAATAAAAAACTATTACTAATGATTTTGAAGAACACATACAGCTTTCGAATCCACGCAATAGCAGCTGAGTTGCGTTCATATAACCATTTTCGTTTTAATTTTGAGAACAAACAGCAGTTTATTCAGTTCAGATACTCCACTGAATTCGCTCGCATTATGAAGAATTCGGTGGAGGATTCACCTATGGAAACAGATAAAAAGCAGCTGGTGACAAACGTTAAAAAGCGTTACTTCTTTGAGCCATTGTATCTTAGTGCAGAAATAGAGTTTTTATTAAAGAATATTGATATATTCTTAGCCGTTTTATTTGCAGCCTACTCTTTTTGATGGCAGGGTATATTGCGAAATAGAACTTCAATGATGCTGAGATATTTGCAAAACTTCGGACCGCAGGTGTCTGCGATGGGGAACGAATGCGTTATTGTCCTTTCCGGGTAGTTCAAGAAGAAAAGATCAATCCCGCTAACGGGTGATTGCTGATGGCAGAGATCGATAGAATTAGTTGAATGACAGGCGAAACGAGGAACCCGCATGGTGTGGTGGTGAGCGCGTTACTCCCCGGAAAAGACAATAGCGGGTTCGTTTCCTACCGCAGACACCTGTGGTCTGGAGTTTTGCAAATATCTCAGCATCATTGAAGCAATATTGACATAATTCATTTAGGAGTCGGATTTGGCCTTATCTATTTGCCTGCAATTGTTGTCATCGCTCAGTATTTCGCCGAGAATCGTTCATTGGCTACGGGTTTAGCTGTATGCGGATCGGGTATTGGTACAACATTATTTTCCACAGTAAGGCGTGTTTTTCTTACTATGCTACTAATGGCTCTGGAAATTACTGTCCGATTTCAACCTATATTTTCGAATTTGTGTATCTCAGCTTAGAATAAACTTTGTTAGCTGGGACGAAAATCGTTAGAATCTCTACATTTTTCTCAATGTGAAACGATTTCGTCTATTCCAATTGCTTAAATTCTGGAGTTTTGTGAGCGATAAAATCGTCGAAGGCAGTTGCAACCTCAGATTGGTTTCCGAAGCTTCATTCCGGTTCTTTCTCCGGTTTTCTAAGCATTTCTCGCATAGGAATTTATCGAAATGCGTGGAGCATTCGCCGTTAGGCGAGAGGTCCGGTTGTTATTGCAGACGAAGCAAAGTTTCATAAGCCGGATCGTTCCACTTTTGTCAGTAGTGTGACTTTCCGCCATGCCTTATTGTGGAGAAGCATCGATGCCCTACAATTAGCTAATGTCGAGCGGATCCGTTAAAATTTCTCGCCTATTTCGTTAACCTGCTGGAGTAGTTCTCTGTCGTAACCGTTCCCTCTCGGATTCAGGAAGTCGTGAGTAATTACGGCAAATGTATATCACCAATCGGTCAGCGTGATCAAACTTTGGTCAATTTAGGATGGAGTGTTGCGAAGCTTAGCCGCCATCCAATCACTTAGTTGATTGGGGCTGCTTATCACTGAGGATTCATTTGTCGCAGCACATCAAAACACACTCTAGAGAGTTGCTGTCGTGGTGCATACCCGCCGTTGGTGCCTCAAAACGGCGATTTCTTCGAATTTCACTCAACGTGTGCAGTATTCGCTTGTTGAACTTCTTAAACTTTTAATTTTTGTTTATATGCAGTTTACGCTCTACCACCAAGTTCTTATGCAATCTCTTTAGCAAATGTGCGGGTATTTTCTTGCACGGAAACCTTCAGTTCATAGTCGTCAAAAGTAGAAAGACGGTCGCAACCGACCTCATCTTCAATGTCGAATCCACCACGGCGAAATTTTTAAGACCAGTGTTGTGCTATGCATTCTTTACCTACATCTTTGGCCCATATCTCACTAATATTTCGAGCCGTATGTGAACTGAGTGCTCGGTTTCGAATTCATGGAAGTGGAAGTTGTCGAAATTGCTGTTTGGACGTCTGACATTATAACTTATATGAGTTGGCAATAACGCAGTTTAAATTATAATTTTATTATACAGAGCGAAAGCATAATAATTACGCGTAATAATATGATAGTGGATAAAGAACTACCGCTAACACATACAAGAAAAATGAAATCGCAGGTCCGACAATAATTTCCGAACAACGTTAGTATTAACATTTAAACACACCCACAGTTTCATAGACAGCGTTGTTTGAACATTGTAAATCAACAGTTTATATCCTAGTGTGATTTTTTGACATTCAGATCAATCCCCTTGTCATGGATATCGTCGGCGAAAATTGGCGACTATTTCTTATTTACCTGGCTGGTTGTTCGCTCATCTGTATTTTTAGTGCGATTGTCTATGTGCCTATGGAACCAAGTTCTGAGCAAATTGAAGAGGTTTCGATGTTACTCTCCTGAATTGTTTCTATGTGAAACAAACAAGATGAAGTTGTTTTTAGGTAGCCAGAATCGCAGAGGACTTTGAACAACACCACGAGGTGATCTCTGGTACCTTCTTTTCTTATGCCCTTGTTATTTAAACAATGTAGAGAGATGTTGTTCGTGATGATGATTCCGGTATTTATAGCAGTCTCACTAACAATTATTCGTTGGGAAACATTCTAGAATTACAACGTCAGTCAAGACTTGAATAAGGCAGTAAACAGGAAAACACACAAAAATCGATGATCGAGGCATCCTACCATATCATTTAATAGAAGGGAAGGAAGCGCAATGGAGAGAGATGCTGTGAATTAGACACATGATCGCCACTCCGACTTCCGCTCCTGGCCAAGCACCCCACTCCTTCTGGGTCGAGTCCATAAATTGTTACCACATTTGTCTGGAAAAGCTCACTTCCGATCCGCCTGCCTCGACTACTTCTGTAGTGCACACCTATGAACACTTTTGTAGAGCCACCCCAAAACCCTAAAGAACATCTACTTGACAAGTATTCGACATTCATTAATAGGACAGGTTGCTCTATTGGTAGTTGAACCGAACGGAAGTCCGCAGATGACGTTGTGGAATAAAAGGATAAATAAAGCATAAACCTCTCGGCATTGATCAATCTCTGAGGGATGTGCCACGCATTCGACTTCATTAACTATCACTGGAGGTGATTGAATGCACACCTGGCCTTTATAATGACTCGCAGTGGCCTACCAATGTGTCGAGCCACTGCGGCTACCTTCCCAGACAAGTCTGCCACCAATTTGTCGACCCGGGAAGGATGGAAAGCTTAGTGGGCCATAGGGGCGCGGGGATCCATTCCACGTGTGTGTCACGGTGGCGCCTCCAACCACTCCGCCACTTGACGTTGCGAGATAATGAACAAAATTAAAGAAGCGCTGGTATCTGCACAATACATGAAATTCGAGTTTTGCAAAATGTAAAAACATATCGAATGATAGAATCAAATTTGAAGCAAATAGACATTATTTGACACACAACTAATGTGAGTTTCAGGTAAAAACCTATTATACCATATGGATGCTGAGATATAAGCAAAATTCGGAAGCATAGATGGCCTTCCAACCAGCGATTACCCTTTTCGACGATTACGTGTTATCCATCACATTAACCTAGACCCTGCTTTGCCCTTCTCTCAGCCATGTTTTTACACCGTCCGCGTTATCATCAATCACCCATCAGCGGAAATGAGAATATACATCATTTACAGTATACGTATACCATATACACCATATATATATATATATCTGAAGGGCAAAGTGAAGAAAGCGCATGATATGGTGTTGAACACGTTAATCTCCGGAAAAGGTAATAGCTACGTTCAATCCACGCCACATATACCTCCATTCCGGAGCATAGCAAATATCTCAACATCATTGTGGTTATATATATACATATATATATGTTTGATATATATATATATATTAAACATTTGCTTATAACTCAGTATCGAAGGGGTGGTTTAGTTCACTTCGTGCCAAGTCATGAAAAAAGTAGAGGAAGTAAATGAAAGTCAAGACACTATTGCACTAGTTTTAAGAGCCTATGAAGTACAATTTTCGTTTCTCCCTGCTTTTGTGCAAAAGGTAATTTTTGGTTAATTTCTACTTTTAGGACTTTATATTACACGTATGACCCTGTGCGGATTCCAGCACTTCTTGCATCCGATTAATTTCTTCGTTTTCACAAGCCACGAAGGCCTTCAAACTCTTCGAACTACTGTTGGAGCATTTTTTTATCTTCGTGACAAATGTCGTTAAATGCTGGCCGCGCTTTTCTTCTGGTAATCTTGAAATAGCCGTGCTAAGGATTTTTCCTGTAGGTTGTAAAGAGTGAGATCGTCTCAGACAAGACCGGCACCCATCTCCCAATTCTGTATCAATGGAAAGTTCTGCGGCTCTTGACCGCTGTGCAGTGTCGAACCAATGGCCTTTTTAAGTTCGACCGTGATAAACAGGAAGACTGCCACAGAGCTACCCGCTCTTCTATGTCATATCTTTCAACTATGGGCTCTCCTTTTTGAAGCATCCCCATTCTTTTGCTTGCGAGGCTACCTGGCACGTACCTAGGGTGGTGGGTAGTAAAGTAGTGTCAATAAAGCAAGTTTGCATCAACACAGGGAACAAGGTGAACGGCAGTATAAATTTACCACATCCACAAAAACCATTCATGGTAACTCGCAATTTTAGAATCACCACTATTTAGGTTTGAGGCAAGGGTTACAACTGTCTTAAAAACTATTCTCTACCTCTTAGAGAATATTCTCTCTCTCTTTTGATGTTGTCATTTACTTCCTAGAATTCTCCCCTAAATGTCTTGTAATCAATCGCCTAAACAGCACAGTTGTTTTAACGGATGTTACTCGGAAAAAGCTCCGTTATGCTTTCAGAAATATACAAAAAGCTTACTTTGAACAGGTTCATGTGCCGAAAATCGATTATTACTTTATTTTCAATCGCTATAATAAGTCGCAGTTGTCGTGTAGAACGGATGGATTTAAAAAACTATAGAAACTAACTCAGTATAAACAACAAAACCCTTCAAATTACTGGCAGCAGCGTGTTTCTATTATATATTATAGATCATAGTAACCAATAGCAAATAACTGCTTTGACACTTAAGCAGCACGTTTTTACGAATTGTGTCCACACCAGCCCATTTTCCATTCGTTTCTTCGCCTCGCTATCGTCGCTCGTGGTGGTGCTTCGACTCGAGCATAGTTTCAGAGAGCGGGTCTCATACTACGATCTGTCAAACAACTGCACTTGCAAGTACAGCTGATGGACTTTAGTTACGATTATCTTCACTCATCCTTGACCTGTATTCCGGCTACACCCTCATGGGCTGTGGTTCTTTTCATCCATATGTCTGCTCACCTCGTTGTATGACAGGCCAATCTAGTTTCACCATCGATGTCTGTTTTGCTGGTTCTCAAAGATGGGATAGGTTCCAATAGATCTGAGATGCTTATTCCGGTTAAACGTTGTAAGTGGATGTTAACTTTCAGAAGACACTGTTCAAGCGCTCTGCGAGTAGTACGCAGTAATACTGACGTGGTTGAAGTATCAGCTCACTGCTGTATAACACCGCTGTCAAGACTTGAATCGAGAAGGTGAGCGCGGATTTGAGGACCCTTGAGTAGGTCCTTGGCTCCTGCTCTCCTTCTTCAGTCTAATTACTAGTTCATGTTGTTCTCAATGTTCATTGAACGCCGACAAAGGAGGCGACCTCTGTAGTCAGCAAACCATCCACATTGATCTGTTCGCTCACTCACTATCGGCTTTTGTGAACTGGGTCTTCATCCTATTCATGTGTATTTCGATCTTTCTTCACTTTTCGTCGAGCTCGTTGATCGTCGTCTCTGCCTTGTTGGTATTTCCTGAGATGATGATAATGTTATCGTTGAAATATAGATTTAATAAAACTTGCATCAGCAACTGCGCTTTTCTCATACCATTCTGGTGATTTCACTATCCACTGCAGTGCGGCAGCAAGCAGAATTGGAGATCTTGTGTCGCTCTGTAGAATTCCCTTATCTCATGAATATTTTATGGAGGTGACGAAAAATTGCATACCTATTCCCAAGATCGACTTTCTGTTAACCTCGGCATTAATTGACAATTCAATGTTTTTCTTCAAAAAACCGACACGAGGTTGTTAATATAGAATTTATTAGAATACAAATCAGCGCCATACCTCAGGCTAATCCAATGACCTGACACAGGCGCAGTTATCGCCCATGTATTACTCTGTGCGGCGGCTATCCACCAACTAACTTAAATACTTACAACAAATAAACGGTAGGTGATTGAATGAAGCTGTTTCTTATGCGAATGCAAATCGAATTGTCAAGTTTTATCTGTTGGGGTTATGAAAGTGTTTGGCTGAGTAGATCGCATCTCAATTTGACCTTTCCAGGTTCTGAAGAAGGCGGAACCGCCGAAATGTCAGCTATTGTATTCTAATAAATTCTATATTAACAACCTCGTGTCTGCTTATTGAAGAAAAACATTGAATAGCACAGCTGTGCTGCAGTTTCGATAGTAGTCTTTAACTGTTAGTATACAGCACAGGCCCATTCTTTGGTGGAGGATGTCTGATAGGATTGCGTTCGCTTCTGCACTGTCAAACGCTTTTTTGTAGTTGAGAAAGGTTAGGATAAAAACAGATGGTACTCCTGAAAAGATTCTATGATCCGTGACCCGGCATGGATACAGTCGACCTAGTACAAAACCTTTGTCAGGGGCCTAATTGATCAAGTGGGTCTTATCCTAGGCCTTCGATATGCCCAAGAGGATACTCTTCGTGAACAGCTTGTAAAGTGCACTCAATAGGAATGTTCCATAATGGTTACGAAGATTCCTTTTTTAATTTCTCTTGGATGATCACGCGCTAGGTTCTTCGCTGGTGTGAGATTTTTTCTTTATTAAGATGTCACGTGGGTTGGGAAAAGCACATGTAACTGTAATCTCCAGCTCCAAGGAATTCGGTGATGATGTTATAGAGTCCTGAAGGTGTGCTTTTTCACTCTTTCTATCGCAGTTCAAGTCTCATAGGAAAGAATTTCAGTTGGCTTCTTTACAACAAGGATTTTGGGATCCGGGACAGGGATTGTGGAACGAAAAAGGCTGTATTTGGAATCATAGTAACCAAAAACAAGTAGTAGCGTACATATACATAACCCAACAACATTAGAGCAATGTCGCCTTTATACTTGATCTAATAATAGTGTACACATCCTCCACCTTTCGACTTTTTATTTTTTTTTATTTAATTAAGTAATTACCTCCTATTTTGTGGGGATGAACATGACATGAGTTATATTTCATGAGTTATATTTCACAACATACCCTGCCGTTAAGAAGAAAAAGGCAGTAAATAAAAGAGTTAAGACAGTTCGTTATATTCTTAGTCTTCGTCCAAGTTTTATGTGAAGTCATGAAGATACCGAGGACTATAAAAATCCAGCAATGAACGCAATACTACGCTAAGTAGAGAATGTAATAACAATGTGGCCTGTTTTAGAGATCTTTTTCCAACAGGGTAGTATGGAATTATGTGGTTGCTTTTTGCGATCGTAGTTTAGGGAACATTGTTCTTTGCTCTCATTATGTGTTCATTGAGTTGCTTCACAGTGTCATATATTATGAGCTTACTTTTTCAGATTGAACTTTCCAACTCTGAGCATGTGGCTAAAGGTGTAGCCATTGAACGTTTGGCAGGGCCAAAACCTCGCTTTAATCCGGATCGACCATTCTTATCTACTATTGAACTCAACGCTAGTAAAAACAAAGTAGGCTTTAATATATTCTAACAAATCACTTGGTTTCTGTGGTGGTCCATCTTACCCGAATACTCAAATACTTCGATTGCTCGTCTTCGCGAACTTCAATATGATCGAAATTTAATGGATAATTTGCGGACTGACATATCTTTTCTTCTGGAGTTTTACAATAGCATTGCAAGACCGGTCTTAGGTTACTGCCATGTACATTCACTAGACTTCCCAAGAGATTTGTCACTTTTTGATAGGTATAACTTGCAAGGAGTTTTTCTAATGCTTAATTCTCGTGATTACGCACTAATAATTGCTGTTAAGAGTGGCGTTTGGTCTCACCACAATATAGTACAAGCAGTTGCTCGCGAATCTGTACGAGATCTCAACCGACCTCTCTCACGAATGGATGTTTTTTACTCTGGATCAACTACAAATTTGCGTAAGAGGAGTAGTCCCAGCATCGTTGTTACTGGTACGGTAGTACTACTTTTTTCTAGATAAACCAATAGCGTTCGTTATTTCAAAGTGAGTTTCCTATGCAATGTATTAGTAATCCTTATAAAACGGTCTAATAAGGAGTTCCGAGCTTTGAAAATACCATAAACGGGCACGGGAAATGGCGCAGACTGTAAGATAGACGATTTCTTAATTTACAAATCAAATTAAATTGAAAGGTTCTGATGAGTTGTGCTAAAAGTGTGTGATGTCCTCTAATCAGAATCCTATATAAGGCTGAAATCATTGTATGTTGTAGTGAGAGGAGTTCTATTTCATCAAACCACACTGTCAACCTGATGTGTCCATTTGGTTTAACGGAATAGAAAGAAGCATTGGGCACTTCTATTTTCTGCCGCTTTAATTAAGGAAGATGAAAACATGTGTTGAAAAACATCAACATTTCTCTATCTTTTTGCACAATTCCATGTGATTCTCAGATAGTAAAAGTTTGTTATTGACAGTGAGAAAAACGACCGAAGATACGGAGCGGGATGGTGGTCACCGCTCTACAATTGAATCGACCATTTATCTCAGTACAATCGGACTTCATGGAGGCGGAGAAAGTGAGAGCGAGTCAGTGGGTTGGAGACGCAACCTGAAACTGGTAAGCATGATACCTATTTTCTCACGATGTTGAGCTGCGGAATAAAGAGCTTAGGAAAATGACAAAATGAGCAGCACATGCAAAGACTTCTGGAAAAACATGAACGGTTTTCAGACGCTCAACACATTATTGGATACTTCATTGCTGTCTTCACCGTCATTTATCATTCTTGCTGTTTCTGGTTTTTTAACACTTTCGTGTTTCTATGTTCCTTATAATTACCTTGGACAACACCTCAGCAAGGTGTCTTTCACACCTTCGGCCTTCTGCATTCTGGTTAAGTCTTGGTTGAGAGCTGAAACATTCAGATCAGAAATCTCACTCAAGCGCAAAAGTCCTTGCCTATTTCTCTTCTTGGTATAATAAACATTGCTGCCAGGATTGTTTGTGGGTACGTTTCTTTAATTTCTAATGTTGAAATTTTTTTTGTTGTAAAACTCGTTAGAAAAAAATATTTGAAACTATAATGTTCTGTTATTCTGTTATTTTTGCCTATTGTCATTGGCATTCACAGATGATTCAAAATTAAGCTTCTCTTAAAGGCTCTGGAATAACGGTTAAAAAAATTAAAATTATTAAAAATTAATTATTACTTATTTAATTATTAACAACCCTCATCGGGGCTCAGGAAACGAATAGCACCTTGTCCAACCAGTCTCTCCCAGAATGCATCACTCAAAGATTTTGTCACCATTCAGCATCTTTCGTGACTCAGTTGCTTCTATGTTTCTATATCAAGTTTCCTTCAAAATCATCATTACTCACCTAACAAAAATCCAATCGAGTTAACGATAGAGCAGCATATGCGAACAACTCACTGAATATTTAAATTAAGTAACTGTTCTATGTGATAAGTCAATATAATGATTTCTTTGGATGGATTGCTGATCGACCGCAAGTGGACGCTCTTCTGGTATCAAACGTAGCCGTGATGGTGGCGGGGATCGCCACATGTATGGTTCCATTCTTCACCGAATTCTGGCACTTTATTGTTTTCTGCATCCCTTTCGCCACAGGGGTTGGTGGGTAGTTTTATATGTCCTTCTATCTTCATTAGAAAATTTTCGAACTTTTTCTATACGAACTGTTATCACGTCTACTCTGCAGACACCAGCAGTTCGTGCGCTCGATTCCTTTCCCCACATCCACCATCCGCGAAGGTCTTCGAACCTCCGCGTGTGGGTTTGGATGCTGCATGAAGATTTTTATCTTCTTTACGAATGTCATTAAATGCAAACCGATACTGCCTGTCTTGGGATGGATAGTCGAGCTAGAGCGTATACGTTTTGATCGCGGAGAGTGAACCATTGCCATACAAGTCTTCCATCAAGCTTCCGACTCCGTAAGGTTGAGAAGCTTCATAAGTCCGGAGTGGGTTCGGAGGAGCACCGTGCTCTTATTGAACGGCTTTGCTACCACTGCAATACCTGTTTTCCTCATTGGAAAATCATACATGTGAATTCGATGTTTTAACCTTTATTTAGTGCACATTCTTTTCTCGTGGTAAGGTAATATGTGAAGTGCAACCACAAGGATGCTGAGATATAAGCAAAACTCGGAACCTCAGGTGGGCTTCGAAGCCGCGATTTCCCTTTTTGGAGGCTCAAGTGTTATCCATCGCAAAAACCAATGCCCTTGCATTTTCTTTCTCTCAGTCGTTTTCTGTCCAGTGGATAAAAAAAATAAGCAGAAGATGAGGATTAAGACTTGTGATTTCGATGGCAGTGACAGCTTAACTAGGTTCAATGCCGATTTGCCTTCTCCAGATCATTTCCATTGATGACGTGATTTCCATGATTGCTGATAGGTTAGGGTAGAAAACTGGCTGATAGAAAGGCAAAGGAATGGCCTCGGCCGGTGTAGGGGGCAGCATGTCAGCTTCCGATGTGGGCAGTCGCATGTTGGAAACACACTTGAGGTTTCTTATTTTGCTAATATATTAGTATCTTTATGTAAATTCAGCTCAAACTGCACTTGTGCTGTACAAAGTCTGCTTTCTTTGGTTTTTCTTCCATAATTTTCTTGCCGAATTTTGCAGCCTGTTTTGCTGCCTTACGATCAGTGATATGCGTTGATCTCTTCGGTCTCGCCAAGCTATCAAACGCTTTCGGAATACTTTTGACCTTCATGGGATTTGGTGCAATCGTTGGATCTCCTTTGGCTGGTATGTAAGCCTTTATATTTCACCTATATTCTATATTTATATTTTATTTTATTTTATATATTTATAATTTATATTTTTCGTATACCTTTACATTTTCGGTTCTTCTGTCTAATGAACGTATTTTTCATTTGTCGAGGTCTTACATTCGTTTTTAGCGTTTATGAAGGACTTAACGGGGAATTTTGACGTCTCATTTTATATCATGGGTTGTCTAATGACAACAAGTGGAGCGATGTGCATGCCGCTGCGTAAAATACGAATCCTAGAGGAAAAGCGGTAAATCGTCTTTGTATAAGCATTAGATTCGATAACAACCACTTCTTCGTTGACAAGACGAAATCATTGTTGATTGCAGAGCTCACGAGAGGGATGCAAATCATGCCACAGAATTGACAAAGCTCAACTAAAACATACGATCGAGACGTTGAAAATGTAGATTCGTTGTGTTGAAATGCTTCTAGCTTCTACTTGACCATTGGATCTTGTTATCATTGCGCACCATTCGTGATTCATTCAGTTTAAAAAAAATAGAAAGCATCTCAAATCTTCCATTTAGTGTAAATGTAAGCTTTTTTTCATAAGCGTTATGAGACTCTGAGTAGGCAATAAGTAGTAGCATCTATATGAGCATTTTTAATCTGATTTCTTCCACTCTTTCAAACGTGGTGCACCCATGACGTTCACCTCGATAGTGCGACAAAGAAGTTGCTTTGTAGTTGAGGTAATGTTCTAATATGGCATAAAATTAAGCGATTTGTAAATTGGTTACTACCTGATTTTCAGCATACAGTTTTGGTGTAATTCCTCTCACATGTTGTTCGATATCATCGTATCGGACCCCAATCTTTACATTTTTGGTTCACTTCTAAACTCAACGACGCTTTTCCATACAGAAGTTCTTCTGACGACCAGCCTCTCGTCTTTTAGCCTTTTAAGGAACCCGCTGAGAGCCCAATCAAATGTGAAAAGCTTCTGAGGTAAAAAGAGTGGGCCTCCATCAGAATTGTGAGCAAGGGTAATGATTAGATACAGGTATATCTAGCATTTTTTGCCTCCGGTTATAATGGCACTAGCCCATGAACACCAGTGGCGATGAGGATGTGTAATCATGTTGTACCTGACCACCAGATTGTCGTCTAGTTGTGCTCCGCTCGTGGTGGTGCCGACTTCAATGCACTTGATACCTGAAGGCTAGACTTTAACAAATTCAGAGAAATGGGCATCGATTTCTCTATTTGGCGTTCTCTTCGGAAGCAGACAGAGGAAAAATCTGTGGGTCAATCATATCGAAGAAGTATCGATGCTGGCCTCTTAATTAGGCAGACTTGATATCAAACCACTTTGTTTGACGGGTTGTGCCTACTTGGGCCACTCTAGTCATCACATTGCTAGCGAGGATCTTGGTGAACTGGTCCGCCTCATGGATAGCCTCATCAACGGATTCATAGAGTTAAGATCTTTTATTGTAGATTCTCTTATGGGGCTTGTTATAGGCAGAACTTATAGCAACACTCGCTACTTTCAATGTTCAATAGAGTAATATTCAATACAGTATTGAAAGCAATGAGTCACCTGCTTGTTTTACAGGATAAAAAACTGCACCAGCTTCGTAGTCGGGTGCGCTGACACTTCTCGGATTCAAGCGATGAGTTGCACGAACACATTGTCAGCATGAGAACTCATATGACCAACTTCGCTCAGAAACAAACTATTTCCATTGTAAATAACCAGGAGGTGTTAATATTAATGATAGCAGCATAACAAATCATTCCAAATGCCGTAGTCCCAGATTCTCAACACCCGTGGATTTTCATCTACGTGAAATAACCCCACATTAAAGAATTTATAACAACACATGAAACCACGTATATAATACACCTTCCATCTAGGAACGTTACATTATTTCTTTTCTAAACCGACTTTCATTTAGCTAAGGCATGATTAATCAGTATTTTTATAGATTGTTCAGTTCATGCTAGGTTGTGAATAAACTCTTTATTCGGCAGATGTTTCGTCTTCTTCAGAGCCGTAGTGATTCAAGTGGAATGGCTACAGCCGTTCGTTCTTGCGATTTGGTTCCTCATAGTCGCATCGATGCATCTCTTACAGTGGAGCAATGCTCGAATAAAGTGACCTCACTCTGCAGTGTCCTTGTGCTGACTAATCTAATATAAACAAAAAATTGTGAAGGTACAACCGTTCTGTATAAAAATGCACTACCGAGTGATGTTCTTCATTCGAGCGGTGCACCACAACAAAAGACTCGACTGAATGCGACAGTGGAAACCAACATCGCAAGAGCGAACGACTGTGGACCATCGACTCGAATAATCACGATTCTGAAGAAAGTGAAGACGCCTAAACGTTAGCCGAATAAACAGTTTGGTAACAATGTAGTGTAACGTAAACAATCTTAAGAATATAACTTCAATGAATTTGAGATATTGGCAAAACTCCCGAAAGCAGGTGTCTACGGTGGAGAACGAACGCGCTATAGTCCTTTCCGGGGAGTAACGCGTTCGCCACCACACCATGAGGGTCCTTCGTTTGCCTTGTCTCTCAGCTAGTTCTATCGATCTTTTGCCATCAGCAATCACCCGCAATTTGCCAATATCTCAGCTTCATTGAAGTTATATTTCGCAAATACCTTGCCAATAAAAAGGAGTAGGCAGTAAA
>UYYA01004129.1:0-81543 GCA_900624975.1 Angiostrongylus costaricensis | reverse complement strand
GATGATGGAACGGTAGTTACGCAATGATTTCTTACAACCTTCTATAGCGTCGAATCTAACACTTTCATCATTTGAACGTGCGAATGGTGCGACCGATAAGCCGTGATAAGGTATCGTCGTTACCTACAGAAGAAACAGAAAATGTTATGACAGCCGTTGATAATATCTTCTTTTCACAAACTTCGTATAGGTCAACAACGTATCTTTGCCTGTAGAAAACTAACCAGTAATTGTAGGCGTTCTAGCACTTTTTAAAATGCACATGCTTACGAAGGATTAGATTTTTCGATAAGCTGCTCCTCTGAGTTGCAATTTGTAATTCCACTTTGCCTCAACTTTGAATTTTTATGATCTCCTGCTTTCTTAGGTCAATAATCTCACAAGGCTTGTAGGAACTTACACAGAGTCTTCGCTTAAGATTCAACAATGAGGTTGGATGCGTTCTAGGCTAAATATTCTGTGACCTCTAGAGCTGATTGACCTTGATGCTTCATCAAAACGTGGTCAATGAGCGATGACCATTGCCTTCTTGTCAGTAGTCTCCGATTTCTAACGGCTTTTATTATCGTTTTACGTCGCTTGCTTGCATCCAGTATTGTCAACTACTCGTGGTTACTTGTATGTATTGTACAAGAATGTAATACATATTCATAAGGTGTCATTATGACTATTTTGACATAGAGCCGTCCATTCTGTAAGCAGTAGCAGCTACTATAATACATATCGCTTGATTGGTGGCGTTGGTTTCAATGCCGTTTTGATGGCGAGATAGTGCCTGCTTTGAACGTCAAACCAACACATCTCAGCTTATAGTGTACTTTACTCATCCAGCTATGACCTATTAGGATCTGCATAGAATTTTATCAACAAACTTTCTATTTTTTATAAGCGACCAAAATAATACTCTTTCTTGGAGGAAACGTAACGCATTTTCCGCTTTTCTTTGTCGAGAGTTGAATCGAATCGGAAAATTTGGAAAAGTACTTTTGCTTTCAATTTTCTCAGAAATTTTCATTTAGAAGAAATCTGAGACTGAAAGATTATCTTATACAAATTATGTACCTGCTTAAAGTGATATGGCAAAGTTTCTCCTACAAGTCTTGGACACTTCCTTGAATACTTGGACGGTCCGTCTTCACGAGCTGTGCGGAATCCAGCACATATGCCATTCGTTCCTTTCTCTCGCAATCGTAGTCTATGGTGGTGGTCTTGTTCGAGCATGGTCGTGCGTGCGAGTCTCACACCGTGATCTGTAAAACAACTGCAGCTGCGGGTACAGCTGATTAACTTTGTTTACGAACACGTCCGCCCAACGTGTGGAGTGCTAGTCCTAAGAGACGTTTAGATTCTCTTGAAGTCCACTCTACTGTTCTTTTAATCCATCAATCGTCGGTTCCTCTCATTATGTGACCGGCCCAACTATGTTTCGTTATCGATGTATATTCTCCTGGATCTCGAAGAATTGACAGATTTCGAAGGTCAGGGCTTCGCATTCCGGCTAGATATTGAGAGTGATGGTTATATTTCAGAAGACATCGCTCAAGCGCTTGTAAATAGTGCGAAGCATTTTTGATATGGATGAAGTATCAACCCACGTCTCGACAGCGTAACAGAGCGCTGGGAGGACCGCAGAATCGAAGAGATGAGCGCGGATTCACGAGTCCTTCAGTTGGTCGGTGGCTTCTTTCAGAGGCCCGAATGCAGCTCAAGCTGCTCTCCTTCTTCTATCTAGTTCCTCCTTCATGTTGTTTTCCATGTTCATTGATCGCCTAAGGTGTGCGTACGAGGTGGTCTCTGCAATCAGAAAGCAATCCACTTTAATTTTTTCGCCTTCGTACCATGGGTTTCTCGTGAATTGGGTCTTTTTTTGATCTATGCGCAGTCCGATCTTTTTCCCCACTTCGTTAAGCTTGTTGATCGTCACCTCTGCTTCGCTAGTACTTCTTGAGAATCGGCAAAGCGAAGGTTTGATAGGAATATTCCATCAATACGCATGCCTTTCTCATGCCAATCGAGTGACTTCATTGTCCATTGCAGTGCAGTACTGAACAGCTTTGGCTATATTGTGTGGCCCTGTTAAACCCCTTTTCCTATGCATATGGTAAGAGGTCGATGGAAAAGCTGTTTTTTCGTGATGCAAATCTGATAACAGTCCGATAGAGTTCTTATGTAGGATGGGTCCACTCTTTGGTCGACTAGCGCTGTAGGATTGCATTCGTTTCCACACTGACAAACGCTTTTTCATAGTCGACAAAGGTTAGGACTAAAGACAAGTGGTATTCCCGGCAAAGTTCGATGGCCCTGGTCACGGTTCGGATGTGGTCCATGCAGCAAAATCCTTGTCGAAATCCTGCTTGCTCGACTGGTTGCCTCTTTTCCAACGTCCTTGATATCCGCGAGAGGATAATCTTCGTGAAGATCTTGTACAGTACGCTCAACAAGCATATGGTACCATAGTTACGAGATTCCCTGCAGTCTCACTTCTTTGGTAGGATGACCGTGCGCGACGTCCACCACTGGTCTGGAATTATTTCCATTTGAAGGTAGGCTGTCATATGATTTGCGAAAAGTACATGTGAATTGTGGTTTCCAGCTCTTAACAAGTCGGCGGTAATATTATCGGGTCCTGGAGCTGTGCCTCTTTTCATGCTTTCTATCGCAATTCGAACCTCCGACAGAAGAGTTCCATGTGGCTTTTCTCCATTGGGGATATTAAGGCTCGGGACGGGCATTGAAGAACGGACTGCTTAATTTTCTTGCTGCTTCTAGTGGTTTCTTCTGCTTGTACCCTTGTAGATGTTTCTGTAAAGCTCTTTTGTAGCTGCTATTTATTACTAGTCATGTTAAACGTGTTGCAGAAGGATCAAGTTGCAGTTTCCTTCTCTTTTCTAGCAACTCCTTAGTAGTGATGGAGATACAACCCGATCTTCTTGCTTGAGGAACTAAGACGAATTCAGCACAACTTTTCATTTCTTCGACAAGCTGCTTCTGCTCTTCGATCGAGTCTACTTTAATCTACCAGTCACGTCTGGGTAGGAATTCGTTTAAAATGTTCTCGTTGTATACAGCTAGACCTTGTCCTCGTGGTCGATGAAGAGAGTTCTTTTCCAGCTTGCGGTTGAATCGAATCTTCGCGCGACGAAGGCGGTGATCGGAACCAGGGCAGAATGACGGGACTACCGAGGTGTCAAGGAGGCGCCATCTTCTGTTTGTCAGAATGAGGTCGATCTCGGCATGAGTCATGCAGTTAGGAGACTCCCATGTCCAGCGGCGGCTTTCTTTCTTCTGGAAAACGAGTTTCCATGGAAGAAACGTGCTGCAGACAGGAGTCCTGCGAGACGGCTTCCATTCTGATTCTTTTCTCCTAATCCAAAATTTCCGATCCCACATTCACTCTCGTTGGTCTTTCCTATTCTAACGTTGAAGTCTCCGACAACAAATTTGTGGTGTTTTATCATTGCGGATGACGTTCTCCATCTGATAGTAGAACGCATTTAATTCGTACTAATCAGCTGCGTCGGTCGGCGAGTAGCAGTTGATGAAAGTGATCTTCTTATGATGCAACTTTTTAAGATGGAGGACGGTTATGCGTATGAGTTAGGCAAAGGATCTCGTACGAGTCGACGAGATGGACAATGGACGTGTGGACGATAAGGTCTACGGAGCCGACATTTCTTGACGGGACCTTTTCTCCACGGACCATAAAGGTCCCGTTGTTTAGTTGGTGTATGTCGTTCTTCTTGACTTTTGTTTCTTGCAATGCGATCACATAAAATTTGATGCGATCTGGGGCTACAAAAAGGGCGTGAAGATCGGCGTCTGTGGTGAACGTTGTGGCATTATACGTGCACAGTAAGAATTAATCTCCATGGCGTGTCGTGAGCGTATTCAGCAGATCCGGTTCCAATAACGTCTTGCGAAACCCTAGATATTCTGGATTCTCACCAGTCATTTCACCGCCTGACGTCATAGACGAGAACACCCGGTGTGCAGGGTACTGAGGCTGGCCTATTGTTGGTCGTGCAACTTGGTCCTTTCTGGAGTCCTGACTTTACCTTGCATGGGCGTATCCAGGTCTTCACACATGTGGATCAGAGGGAGGTGTCTTTTCGGCGACGAATGCTTCGCTCGGTCTTTCTGCTAGTTGATTTGGAGAGATGTTAAAAGCGAAATCAGAAACGAAAGTAGGAATGAAATAGAAACTGATCGCTAAAGGACGATGTAGAAGCCTAAATCGCTGTGAGAATAACGACTTTGTATCAAAATTGTCACTGCAATGCTTTTGTATCTTATGCGTCCTTAGTGGCGTATCTTGCCTTACACTTTGTTTACCATCTAGATGCTCTTTCTATACGAATACATAGTGGTCTGTCCGTTTTACCAATACATTCATTTCTGAAAGTACTACAAGAGATCAGGTATATGGTACCTGAAGCCATACAATCACCGTGCCTGCCGTAAGGGCAAATTACGCAATTTGTTGTTTCACATAGACGGTAATACAGACGGTTACGAACTAATTGACGACGTGGAGTAGCCGGTGGTATTTCATCTATCTATCGCTATCGCTTACATCTCCGCTAATAAAGGGCGCCATGAACCGGGAGTTTCTTTCGGCGAAGTATTTCGTTTTAGGGCGTCGCTCTCCCTCTAAACTTATCTCTATTTGTGGCTGTGACTACTATTTGGTAGCCACTGAAGATGGCTATTTGCCGAGCCAAGTCACGCGATTCTACCTTAGCTTCCCTGATTGCACAGACAGAGGTGGATGTTTGAAACATGTTTCTCACAAGCGCCCTGTTTGTGTGCGTGTGTCATTGTACAGAAAACCAAGTAAAAAAACGTCCTGGTTCATATTCTTTCTTTCCACCCTTCTTCTTTCTCTGTGGAACTAAGGGAAGAATCGCGCGACTTGGCTCGGCAAATAGCCGTCTCCAATGGCTACGAAGTAGTTATCGTACGAGATATGTTTAGACAGAGAGCGACGTGAGAAAACGAAACATTTTGCGAAAGACTCGTTTATGTTGCCTTTTATTAGCGATGAAGTAAGTTTAGCTACAAAACGAAGCTAAGGCAGGTATAGAGGAATCGGTAGTTGTAATATCATTAGATTCTCTACGTCGTCAATTTGTTCGTAAACGCCTATATGACCGTCTATGTAAAGCACAAAACTGCGTAGTTTGCCCTTATGGCGGGGACGGTGACTGTACGAGTTCAGGTGCGATATATCCAATCTCTTGTAGTATCTGCAGAGGTTAATATATTGAGAAAACGGGCAGACCGTTATGCATCGGTATAAAAGAACACCCAGATGGTAAACAAAAAGGAAGACAAGGTGGCCACTAGGAACACATAAGATACTAAAGCATAGCAGAGACGATTTTGATATAAAAGTCGCTTTCCTCTCACAGGATCCCAAAACACCAACGCGCAAACTTTTCGAGACTTTGTGGATAAATGCTAAGAATCAAAGAATGACATATCAAAATTTATTTTTAATGTTGGGTGGTGCAGTCATCAGCCATATGCGACTCTGAGTCGTTGTTCTGCCGCGGTGGAAGGCAGATGAGAAACGGGGCTTTTCGAGATGCCGTTAGTCGTGTAATTATCGTTCAAATTTTTACCTTCCTGTTTGTGCTGTTGAAGCTTTTGACCTAGTAAGTTACGCATCAGTGTATTCTTCCAGGCTCCGAAGAAAGCGATGCTGCCGAAGCGCCTGTTACCGTTGTATTTTATGTGCTCCTTTTTGTAAGAAAGTAAATGTGGGCTGAATAACAGCCTCGAAACTGCTAAAAACGAAAACAACACATTTTAAATGGATTCGTTTTTATGGCGATAGATCAATTAGCAAGTTCATCCTATATATGTTATTTCACACAAATTCCACAAAGCATCACATCTGTTGACCAGGTGATGAAATGTTTCGCACATGTGCCTCAAGGTGATTAAGGCAACGTTGAACACATGTTCATTGATTCACATTTGAGCATCATGAGTAACTCTCCGAAAATTGTTCAGTTAATAAATGGCAAAACAGTCTGCAAAAAGAAATTGAGCCTAAGCTCATGTGGAAAACCTGAGAACCATTCCAAGAGTCGAATGAGTACCATGCACAAAAGCAAGTCTTAGGTAACTTTTAGTATCATAATCATGCACTTTGTTTCGTACGACAACGATGCTTAAGACTTTCTAGAGGTCTGGAATAAATATGCGCTTGTTAGCTCGATCACCAAGGGTCGGCAAGTTTGTGCCAAATTTGTCTGGTGAGATAGCAGTACTCAGCACTGACTTAATACGTCGGCAAGTCATCGTGAGTGGCTATAAAGGCAAGATGTGTAACCACTCACTACTAACGATGCCTGATATAGTGGAATGAGCGGCAACCCTCTGAGATTGATCAACGGCAATAGCTTCATCCTTCCATCCTTTCGAGGCAAAGTATTGTGATGTTATGTTCGTACAGACTGGTCACTTTCAGCTTGTTGAGTAACATTTTGTAATTACTGGCCGATTTCTTATTAAAGGTGTGAAATGAAGAGTAATAAGATGAACAAACTGAGATTCTCCGAGTGTACACTACAGTGTGATTCAAATCGTTAATTTGTGAGCTTTTTGTGTTAAACAGAAATGATTAGATATATTAGATAGTGGTTCTTTACCTAGATGGAACATCATCACATTGCGCGTGGACCCAATCATTTGTTGAATTGGATATTTGTCTTCTCAGAAACACGTGCGCTCGACGAGGGCTTGACCACCTCTCTCTAACTCCTCAAGTCTCCCCGCGGCCATTAACTTTCACTTGAGGGGTTTGCTAGTTTACACCTAGAATTCTCCAGACATGGCAGCGATTCTTGCGATGACTCAATCGATCGACAATGAAAGTCTAATGAATCGGCGGGAGAATGAAAATATGGTCAAAATTACAGCAGGAAAAAAGGGACAGAAAAGACTCCCACGACCGCCTTTCTATTATAAGCTTGGTCTCCACGTGACATATTCGGTGGATGGCTCATAGAAAGCGGTGATTGTGCGAAGAAGCTATCCTGTATTCAATGTGATTGAAATCTGGATTTAGCGTTTTCTCTGTTTGGTTATGAAAGTGTTTGTGTGAGTAAATTGCAGTCAACTTGACCTTTGCAGGCTGTGAGGAAGGCGAAATCCGCCGAAACGTCAGTTTGTGCTTAAATAAATTAAAGAGATAATAAAAAACTTGTTGAAATGTGAAGAGGATTTTTCTAAGCACTATTGGAGAAATGTTGTAAATTGCTATGTAGCATTCAAACTATTACTAACTACTAATTATTAAAGCTACCAATATGCACTGTGCTTACTTGGATGGCATTTGAAGTAGCGCTTGTGTAAAACAGAAGAAGCTGGATATTTGGTGAATCTCCCATGTGTAATTTTGTATGGTACGACTTTAAATCCGAAACTCAATTTTTGAATATATGAGTCAATAGTTATTTAACGGCTAGCAGTGCTCCACGTATTGAGAAAAAGCAATATGTGCACGAAAAAGGTGAATATTGTGCGCACGAAGAGAATTCATCACAATCAAGAACGAAAGTGCTGTTAGACGTAATGCATCATAACAAGAAAAGAAATGAGAAGCCGTCATTTCATCAACGTTCGCATCAAGCGAATATCATGAGCAGACTTTCTTTCCATTTCATATGAAAAAACTAAGGTATTTAAACAAATTCCAGTACGGAGATTGTTGTTTACTTCATTTCTCTTTGTCTTATTATGTTACCATACTGTTCCCTTGTTAGTCATATCTTTTCCAATAAATATTTCATCTCTCTCTATTACTCTCTATTACTACATGTTCTGTATGTTGAGTACTTGTTCTTACTGATACTGTTTCTATGATCTCGTGTCTCCAATCAATGACATCAGTGGCAATGCTGGTGGACAGTCTGCCACCCTACCTACGCCCCTTAGTCGTTATTGGGATGCTGATACAGCATATTACATCGATCTTGTAACTGTCTCAACTTTTGCTAAATCCATGTGCACTATACGAGGATAGGTACTGATTAGTGAACTAATTCTTCCCGGCAATCTGTCTACGTGCTTGCGTCCTGCTACACCGATATCATTCTTATCTGTGATGATTTTGATTCCTGCTCATAGAGACTATGTTAGCAGCTATTTCAAAAAACAAGCATCGCTTACTGTGTGGTGTGGCGATAGAAAAGTGTCGTATTGTCAGCAAGACTTGAAGTTATTTCTGAGATGGAGTTACTGCATCGTCTGTGTAAATGCCGTGAGAAACGTCACATGATCGTTGGTTTTATTCGTGCTCTCAAGTGATTTCGTTTTCGATCCTCCCCGTGCTTTGCAACTCCTCAGCATTCTTCAACGTCATCTAACTTGAACATTACCGTTCACTTTATGAATCTATTAGTCCTACACCCATAGCGTTCGAATTAGTCAATGTCCTTGTTCGACGTTCTGCGTCAAAATTCTCTCTTCAAATTTCATCCCTTCATACTCCTCCATCTCAACAATTATTCAGTGAGATTCGATGTACACGAGCCAAGTGTCTCCTTCTGCATGTTTTTCATGAAACCTAAAGGAAGGATAATTTGACACATTTACTCAAAAACTAAAATACGAGACAAGAAATTGCTTGAGAGAAACTGCTGAACATAGAACCGTTCAATTGCAGACTTTATTTTACATGCTAACTAGTGATAACTGTCGTTTTAGAGAATAATCTAGGAATACAGCCTTTTCAGAATTTGTTCACTTTTAAACTTCTTTATTGTTATGTGATTTCTTGTGGGTTTTTAATTCTCGTGCTTTGGGTTCTAAAATCGCATAGCATTAGATATAAAGCAGCTTTACCTATGTTGTCAATACGCATCGCTCCTGTGCTCTTAGCAAGCCAAAATTTGAGTTTTCAAAAAAGTAAATTACGATTTCACAGCAGCCAATGTATGTTATGATAAGTAACCTCACATTGCTCATGGAAATTATAAGAACTTGATGATCGCTAGTGAGTTTAACAGAAATTCAGGCCTGAAATGGACTCAGTGGTGGCCACCGAAGAGCACTATCTACGTTATCAGGTGACGAGTTTTCATATTATCCGATATGATATTCTTGGTAAAACAGAATGACCGGCGAGGCATGTTGCGTGCATTGCAGTGAAAACAAACTTTTTAAGATTCTTACTATCATGAATACGTAATTTTACATTATTCATAAGCTGCACATCCCATTTTATGTGGCGTACATGGATTTCGTAGCCTTTCAACCGATTTCTTAATTCTTACGTTTCATCTGGCCGTGTCGAAAAAAATGATTCATGTATACTGATGTGAGAATTTTTCTTCCAAATTGTTTCGTTGTGAAGTTGTAAATGTCACATACAACATAGCTAATCATTTAACCACTTTGCAGTTCAAACAGACTAAATGTACCTTTCCTCTACAGTGCTTAATGTAGATAACATTACTTGCTTTAAGAGCGTTCCACTATGGGTTTCACTCGCGACGGTTTTGATAGGATTTGTTGGAATATTGCTATGGCTCAGGCGTGGTCCACATACCCAGCAAATTGCAGTTGGTTTGGATGTCGATCTTTCTACGAAAGTGTTCGCTGTTACGGGAGCGTCATCAGGTGTCTTTTTAATACTTGATGTAGTCGTTTTATATCGTATCAACCGCTAGATGGTCTTTGTCCTTAATAGCAGCGTTGAACAGCAGTCAAGAGCATCTATTGCCAAATGTGTGTAAGAATTTTCATAAGCACTGTTTTGAAAAACAAACACATCTGAAGATACATAAACATTTTTCCGTAAGTCCTGTGTTTCTGTTTCACTGCCTTCCTTCATGTCTCTATTTCTACTCCACTAACTTTCCCTCTAACAAGTGTCTTTAAGTTTTGTTCAACAAGTTTGCCAAGATACGATTTATTACATTTTGAACATTTTAGACCTTAATGGATCCTAGAAATGTTTTTTACACTTTGCTAAGTCAGCATGTTAAATACAAACCGTATTTGAATGAAGAATTCAAATACTAAAGCAATCAATGTCTTGACAGATCTCTCTTAGCGCAGTACGTTATGCTAAAGTGGTATGAGGTAGACATTTTCTGCTAACGATTTAGATCTGATCGTACAGCATCCTTTTCTTTGTGGTACCGCTATTGCCACTGAGATTCATAAAGAAAAAAAATAACTAAACAGAAGGTAAAAACATACGTTCTCGTATTTCAGGTATCGGAGCCGCCATTACAAAGGAACTGTATCGTAGAAATGCTATCGTACTGATGCTGGTCAATAACTGGAGCAATGCTGTTGAAGAATGTGTTCCTATTTTTAGCTCTTCCCTTTATAAAACTTTGATTTTCAAACTACAATGGGTAATCACCAGAATGTTATCGCGTCCAACCCAAGGGCAACTAATACTAGGGTTATACGCTTTTCTGTTCCATAGAAATTCGTAAATACCTACATGTCGATTTTACAAGTGTTTTAACTTGAGTAAAATCCGAGTCTGTTAGAAAATAGAAATTTGATCTCCTAGACAAATAATAACCACAGATAGTCCGGAGTATATATGAGGAATGGATGCTGGCTGAACATGTCTGTGAAACACATCGGCAAAGTATCTAAATTTTTCACCTTTAAAACATTGATGTGTCGTTTCTATAAACTAACTATTCATATTAGATTAAAATTTTCTTGATAAAGAAGTTTCTTTCCTTAAAATGGGAGAGTGTAGCGCAGTGATCGGAGATGCCCTGCAACACACACGAGGAATCGATCCCCGCGCCCATCGTCCACCAAGCCTTCCATCCCTCCGGGGTCGGCAAATTGGTACCAGACTTGTCTGGGAGATAGTAGCACTGGCTCGATACAACGGTAGGCCACCGCGAGTCATTGTAAAGGCAAGATAAGCATTCAGTCACCTCCAAACAATGCTTGCTGAAGTCGAATCCATGGTGAATCCCTCAGGGGTTGATCAACACCGAGAGCTTTTTTTTGAAGTTTCTTTTCAGTGAAGACCTCTGAATCGTGTCAAGGCGTTTCCGATGATCAATACAGTTACTAGCCAAAATTCTAGAATAAAAGCTATGCGAGGGAAAGCTCTAGGAGACATTGTTTCGTGTTGCGGAAGAGCAAGAATAAGGATCCGTGATGTGTTGCTGTGTGTTCTTTTGGCTAAATGCTAACCACGTTCGTGGTTACCGGAAATTTAATCGCCCTTGATCGATTGTTTTTATCCTCTGACATCGTCGTGGAATCTCCTACTGTTCGGTTTGTAAAGGATGACTTTTATTAGTCCATTGGCTGCTTTGACTAGTTCTTTGATATAACAGCGCTCTAGTTCCAGAATTGTTTACCCATACATTCCCGGGCACGTGTGAAACAGGGAAAAATTCAAGGATTTGTGGTTAGATCTCTACTACAAGAGCAACAATTTTTGACGTTGGTATACACCTAGTTAGTATCAGCTTACCAATGAAAGTGTCAAAGTATTACAGCATAGCCAAAGCTTTATTGGGGTTTACTTTCGTATGCAGCGTGTAGCTCAATTGTTAGATATTCCTGCCATACACAGTGAATCGGTCGCTGACTCAATCCCATTCCCACGGTTTACCAAGTGCTATGTCTCTCCAGTATCGGAAACATTGGTAGCAGGCCTTTCTTAGAGGATAAAAGCTCTAACGCGTTTCACACCAATGAAAAAATGGAATTAGTTGACATTGTTACGAAGTTCAGTAGCCGAACGTTCGATGAAATATGTCATGCAACATAACAGTGACAAAATTATGTTACAGATTAAAGCAGAAATAATGGCGAGCATTTCATCTTCCGGATATATCACTATTATTCATATCAACTTGTTAAGTTTCGAAAGCATAGGACGATGTGCAAAGATGGTGAAGCGATACGTCACTCATCTAGACGGTTTGTTCAACAACGTTGGCGTGGCGAGTTTCGAAATAAAGACTATTATTTTTTATTTTTATCCTACAGGTAGAAAACTCATTTCAGGAAGTCGTGTGCAAGAGAAACACTACAGAAAATGATATCGTATACACGCAAGAAGTCAATGCGATTGGGCACCTCGCACTTACTCGGCTTCTACTTCCAATGTTGATCGCTGTCAATGGCCGAGTTGTGGCCACTAGCAGGTCGAGACTCTGTTTCTCTTTAGAAAATCACACATGAACCTGCACATGCACATGTAGACACACCCACCCACCCAGACACACACACACACACACACACACACACAAACTTGGCTCATATTCAACAAGAGTAGCCGGGTTTACAGGTATCTTAATAATGTCACTTAAATCACCACTCTTGCCNCACACACACACACACACACACACACACACACACACACACACACACACGCACACACACACACACACACACACACACACACACACACACACACACACACACACACACACACACACACACACACACACAAACTTGGCTCATATTCAACAAGAGTAGCCGGGTTTACAGGTATCTTAATAATGTCACTTAAATCACCACTCTTGCCATCGCACTGATCGTTGAATCACTTGAGCTGGCGTCTGTGAATTCCCCATTTGTCCCTGTCGCGTCCAAGAGTTTTTGTTCGCTTAGGAAACTCGTGAGGCACTCTTTTTTTCTTATACGTTCATCTTGAAGAATTCTCCAGTCTGTGATTTTCTTTCTGTGCGCTGTTCGAAAAACGGCGTCAGTCAAGTAGCAGGATTTAAATCTTACATAACATTTATTTCCATAGTTTCTTCGCGACTATTAGCTTTTCGGAAATCAATTCCCTATTTCGAGCTGTATTTTCAATATAGCATATCAAAGCTCAGGATAAATTTTTATGGTCTTGGTTACTTAGGTGGTTGGACGGCCCGTCGTCACTAGTTGCGCAGGTTGTAGCATAATTTCAATTTTTTTTTGGTCTTGCTGGTTTAGCCAATGTAGTTTCCTGGAACCAATGTAGTTACTACCATAAACAAATTCTGCTCCAGGTCGTCACCACCACAGGCGGTCCCTGCTTTTGTGGATCGGAAGGAGTTCTGCCACCATGCGACTAGAAACCAGGACGCTAGTCGATCCTGGTATTGGTTTATTTTTTGCTGGGCTCCCTGATAGAAAAGTCGGGTACCTTTCCGGTTTGGGAGACCATGTCATAGGAATGAATCCCTTTCCTGTACATCGCAGGCCGACACCCAGGAACACCTCCCAGCCACGATGAGGTGGTAAGCTGTTGGAAGGATTTTAAGATCAAATTAAAACAATCCGAGTTTGGATTTTTTAACGAAAAAGAAAGTTAGCTTATAATAATTGCAAAAAACATGGGAGTTCTGAAAGCGATAAAACAATTGAAGGCAGTTTCGGCCTAATCTTGGTTTTTGAAGCATTTATCTTACAAGAAGTTATGGAGATTCTTGAAGTAGTGGTGTTCACTAGGCGAGAGGTCTGGCGAGTATGGAGGATAAGACAGAGTATCCAAGCGGGGGGAGGGGAGGGAACAGCCGAAGCAGTTTTCTGTGCATTTTGTAGACTTTCTGAGTGTACCCTTCACCGTATTCGTTTCACTCGAATACAGCAGCTACTATCGATTGAATTAGCTGTAAATCACCAAACAATCATCTTTTATTTGGCACAATTTCGACTTTGGGAGTTGCTGTGGAGCTTTATTGTCGTTCAACCGCTGAATCATCGGTTATCACATCAGGTTCATAATTCACCGCACGTCACCATATAGTTGAAAAAAGGGTCGTTTTGGTTACTTAGAAGAAGGGGAGAGGACACCAAAAAACAATGGTGTCTTTGAATGCCATTCAACTCGCGCGGCAACTATTTTTCGAGCTTCTTCGACTTTCCAATTTTCTTCATATGCTCGAAAACAGCTAAAATGCCTAGGCGAGTTGCTCTGCAATTTCTCGTAAATGTTTTCATCTATTTGTCAACACATACAGGGCCCCTACATCGTCAAAGTTTCTAGCTGTTTGTGATGTACTAGGTCTGAATTTGAATTCGTAGAAATATTTTCGTCAGAAATTCCGACTTTCTATTAACCTCGGCATTAATTGAATAATTCTTTCTATTTCTGTTCAGCAAACACGAGGTGTTACTTTATTTCTTTATTTACGTACAAGCTGATGTCTCGACGGATTTCGCCTTCCTCAGAGCCTGGAAAGATCAAGTTGACTACAATCTACACGGCCAAACACCTCCATAACCAAACAAAGAAAACGTTGAACAAAAATTTCAATCACATTGAACACAGAGTTTTTGCATACTCCCCGCTTTCTATGAGTCTTCCACTAAATATGTCACGTGGATACCAACCGCACAGAGTTCGTATTGTGCCCATCTCATCAAAATAACAGGCTTATATACTGGCGCATATCACGCGCGATAATGAGGCATTCCTCCCTGAGGTTCATTTTCGGATTCTTCGAATTAATCCAGAATACCTCTAGAGTTTTGCGCGCTTGTGTTCTCGATTTTTGCACGGGGATCGTAACCCCTACTTTAAAACCTTCTCCGTTATGTCGCTGCGTGCTATGCGTGCCTAGTGGAGTATTCGGTTTACGTTTGCCGACTAGGTTTTCATTTATACGTACGCAAAGTGGTCTACCCGTTTCACCAACGTATTCGTCCCAGCACACTTTACAAGAGACCAGGTAGACTGCACCCGAACTCATGCAGTCACCGTCTCTACCACTGGGGTAAAATATGCAATTTTGCGTTGATCATAGACAGTCGTATAGGTGGTTACGAACTGGCTGGCGTCTTAGATCACTTGGTGGTATTTCAATTATCGTTACCGAATTCTCTAGACCGGCCCTTCTTAAACAGCGTTTTATAGCTGCACTTAGTTCATTTGAAATGAAGAGCAGTATAAACGGGACCTTGTTGTTGCTAGAGTTATCGTTGGGTTACCTGTGGTTTCCACTACACCTATCTCGAGCTACAGTTTCGTAGCCATTAAAAATGGCTATTTGCCGCGCCAAGTTCCGGGACTCCTCTCTCTGCTCTCTTCCTGTGCACACACTGTTCGAAACACGTTTTTCACAAGCGCCCTTTTCGGGTAAGAGGGATGAGAGGAGAGGTAATGAACCAAGTTGTTTTTACTACTTGGCTTTCGATACCACTTCGTAATGCAGCCGTTTTCTGATAGGTTTATTTGCACGCTCAGAAATTGAAACCAATTTTCTTTTGGTTTCTCTCGGCTGAATTTAATATAATGTTTAACGTTTTGTTTTCTGCCTCCTACAATTTTCATGGCAGGTTACTAAGCGAAATACAACCACAACGTTGCTGAGATATTTGCAAAACTCTGGACCGCAGGTGTCTATGGTGGGGAACGAACGCGCTATTATCCTTTCCGGGGAGTAACGCGTTCACCACCACACCATGCGGGTCCTTTGTTTCGCACGTCTCTCAGCTATTTCTATCGATCTTTTTGTGGTTGAATTTAATATACTTTGACTGTTCGTTCAACAACTCGAAACGTCAATTTTTTCTTGTGTTGAACAAATGGCGAAGCAGTCATCTACATATCTACAGTAGAGTAACGGACCGAGGTCGTTTACTGCCGCTTCCACCTTAGACATGAGTGCAATGGCAAGGCATGGGGCCAGTCGTTGTCCCATTGCCAGCCCTCTCATTTGTGCGTAATATCTCCCGGCCCATAATTTACTCTAATGGTAGAGACGGTGACTGCATGAGTTCGGGTACATTTGGTCTCCAGGTGACATATTTAGTGGAAGACTCGTAGAAATCGGTGAGTGTGCAAAGACTCTGTGTTCAATGTGATTGAAATTTTGGTTCAGTATTTTCTCTGTTTGGTTATAGAGGTGCTTGGCCGTGTAGATTGTAGTCAATTTGACCTTTCCAGGCTCTGAGGAAGGCGAAATCCGTCGAAACACCAGTTTGTACCTAAATAAAGGAATAAAGTAACACCTCGTGTTTGCTGGACAGAAGTAGAAAGAATTTTCGTCAGAACTGCGGTTTCGTCGTCTGAAATTTTAGTCTCTAAGTTTTCAAAAACACATTTAATATTAGGAGTGAATTATGCTGAGCAAGTGGTAATGAAATGTGCTTTGTGATCCCCATTCGAAAAAAAGACTGCTACTAATACGCATAGAAGGAAAATGAAGTTACAAATCGGGTATTTATTTCTAAGCAACCCATATTCGAATAATTAGCCATTAATCAATATTCGAACTTCCCATAATTTCTGCTGTTTCAGCATTAGATTGCTGGCAAATCTATCAAATCGGAAATGATGTAATAGTTGCTGACTATTTCATTATTCGTTTCATTACGTTTCATTTTCGGTGTAACTTTCTTCAGAGTGGTTGGTGATGATTTTAACCAGATGATGTTCATTTTTCGAGCCTCCTTTTACGTCTTTCTTAATATCCTTATGGAATGATGATGTTTTGGTTGCGAAATTGCGATATAGCTCTTGAAGGAATTTTATGCTATCTGGTATCTATCTTTCTGGCTATCCAATGATTCCATGCTCTATTTTGTATCAGATGAGTGGAACTCTCTGCAATGTAGATAAAAGTGGGCTAAATTACTCTCATCTACTCTTGTAATACCTCAGTGAGTTTTGTTATCTTGTAGATATGTTCTCCTTATTGAACCGTTTTCAAAATTATGTTTGCACCAATGGCTGACCTTTGGGCAGTTTGCTATTAATCCTGTTGTAGGGGGTCGATTGAGCAATTTTTAAACGACAAATAACTGCTAGATTGGAAGGCAGGGGGTGGAAATTGCGGTGTCTCTTTCTCTAGTTTTTCAAAAAAATGGTCCTGCTGGTCTTCCATTGAGTGAGAATCTTGCATCCCGACAGGTATTGTTTGGGAAGCCGAACCAGTGTGCTGCTACCCATTGGTGGTAGGGTTATCAGATATTTGAATCTAATCCATTCTGGAGAAGGTGCGGCACCGCTGTTCGCTGATGATATAGCACATCGAACTTCTAGCACTAAAACCTCTGGGACGATCTATTGAATTTTTCTGATATGAAGTAGAAACAGAAGGAAATAGATATTGATCAGAACAAAGTAGAAGACGTGGTTTATCTTTTAGCAACAACGTTTCCGTTTTGTAATTAGCAGTTTTGGTGAGAATTGCAAACGCAATGCATATCTCTCGTCACTGCTACTTCTCTTTCCTTCAGGTTTTCTTTTATTTCCTCTTTGCAAAGTTTTGAATTTTTGAATACACGTTGGTGATAGTCAGTTCTTGGATTACAAGTCGGCGTGCTAGATGCAGTTTTACAAGAGAAAAACGCGTGTTAGTGAATTTTCAATCTTAAGATTTGTTAGCACTGAACTGGCGGTGTTGAATGTGCCGATTAGGTTCTTCATCGGTTTTATCGAAACAGGTGTTCTTCTGAAGAGCAGACTATTTACCCGAACAATTCCTGTATATGGATAATTTGCACCAAATGCTTTTTCCTTTTCCGAAAGAAGGAACCTTTGCGAAGGAGACAATGGTCAGACCTCGTAAATTTTTGGGGCACCAGGAACGTCTATTGGTTAAAATCTTTTATTGACTACTAATCTGTTTATTTCGTTATGGTACTGTTCACTGAAAACTTCTAAACCCTCTTCCAAAACCTTTATTATTAAAACATTTTTCACCGTGGTGTAGATGAATTCGAACCATTTTATCCAGATGAAAGTTTCAGCAAAAATCCCACCCCTTCAATTCATGATGTTGACTTGAAACTACTGAACAAATAGGTGGGTGTGTGTTCGGCTGCATTCCTTGAATTCGTTTTTTTTTCTCACTGAGTTATTTAATGTTGCTCGAGAATGGTTTCTATTGAAATTCGCTAAACTTTTTCGTAAGCGTCCTCCGGTAGTTATCAGTCGTCATCGCTTATGCATAGGAGGGAGGTTGTCTGCCTAGCAAGAATGTTTTTTCTAGTGCTACGGCGATCTATGCGATCAGTCGACTCACCGATCGAGGGTCATAGAACGAACTGAATCTGGGGTTCCGTTGACAAGGTAGTTTCACGTATAAGGAGGTTTATTTCAAAAATGGAACTGGAGCAGGAAATGTTTTAAGCATCATAAAATTTTCCTATAAAAATGGTGAAAGTGTGGTGTACAAAGCCATCTTTAATAGGATCATTGCGAAAAGAAGTGCTTTAGAGCAATATATTTGTACCTATTCGCTTGACTTGTTGAATCACTGCTCTTTGGCCGATTAGCAAACTCCGCACTTTGCTTTGATTTTAGAGAAAACGGTGTACATGATCCATACGCATCAGTGTTTGAAAGAAACACTTGTGTCTTGTTTTTAATTGGGAAAAATCCAAGAGAAGGAAGTTGAGGAAAAAGCAGTGAAACGGAAATCAACTTGCAGCAGAGCAAACAAAACGAAGAAAAATTTTTTTAAGCATTCTAAGTAAAGTCGATGATTCACTGAATGTCGACGAGATATCCTACGTTCGGGAAACGTACGCTGACGTGCTGACCTATTCACGATCCAGCCTACTAATCAACATCTTCACGGCTAAACTAGCACAAATATACAAAGACGCTGGTAGGTTATCAATTAGAGTCTAGACAATAGTGGAAAGGAAATGCTAAGAGGACTAGATTTTTGTGTGTATGATAAGAGGAGGGGAAGCATTTATATTCGCATTTGTATTTAAGAAAACTTCAGCTTGTACTTAAATGTGCTTCATGTCTAAGTCATCTGGATGCAATATTTCACAATTCCTCTATAATCATGATCAGATTACCGACTGTTGTACATTCACCTTGAATCACAAAGAAGGAGTTGATTTAAAAAACGCTTGAGCAGAATTTTCACTTTGCTCACCAAATGAAGTTCGACACCGAACATTGCTTGTTCAAAAACAGTGTGCGTTTAAGCCTTCCTTTTCACTTATCGCATAAGAGATTTCTGTGATCTGTTTTTAAATGGGAAAGCCTGTTTTCCTTTGTTTAAAGTTCGCTGAAAAACACTTGGAATAAAATTTCTTGGTTTTAAGGCATTCGATTCTTCTCCGCTGATCCAGGAATAGACATAATACCCTTCTGGAATGTTTTTATCACCTTCTTCTTTAGCCAAAACTGCCCACGTCTACTTCAAATGCTGTGCAGTCAAGTGTACAGAACGGTTGGAATCGTGAGTGCAGACGCAGATACTCCGGGTCACACAGTAGCCTTTTCAACACATTTATCAATTTTCAGTCACCAACACGAGCAGCACTTCGGGTGATCGCCCTTGGCTTCTCGCCCATGTTCGACGAATACAATGGTGGACACTTCCATAATTATTGCTTTAGCGAAGTTCATCCTATGATAAAGGAACAAGGAAAAGTAAGTAATAGTGCACCAGCATCATCGGCCATTCTTAAAGAATAAGTACACTGAAAAGAGCTCAAAAGTGAGGTTTTTGACTGATTAGGCGCTGTGAATTTCAAAAATCTACTCCAACTAAAAGTGAAGTGTTAGAAGCCACGAGGTTCCAGATAGTTCGAGGGCTGGATGGATTAACTGAAGCATCAAATCGTTATTAAATTCCATAAATGAGCATTTTCAGTGACCGAACTGGAAGATAATTCACTGTTTTTCTTCAATGCGCAAGTACGAGGTTGGTATTACAGAATTTATTAGCAGACAATAACTGACGCTCGGCAATTTCACCTTCTTTAGAGCCTGGAAAGGTTAAATTGACATGCAATCTAATCAGCCATTTGACCTTTCCAGGCTCTGAGGAAGACGAAACCTCCGAAACGTCAGCTATTGTATGCTAATAAATTCTATAGCACCATTCTCATGTTTGCTCACTGAAAAAAACAGTTAATTATCAATCAATAATTAATAGAAAGTCGGTCTTGGGAATTGGTGAATTGAAAGAGTTGTCGCGAATCATTTTTCTCATTGGAAAGAAATCTGGGTCGAAGAATTAAGATTACCTGAATATAGAATGCTGATGGGTCATGTTCAAGTGGAAGAAGAGAAATTTCCACAAAAGTTCTCTGCATCATAAAAATCGAAACCAACCAAGCAATTGGCGACCTTTTGCAGCTGCAAAAGTGAAATCCAGTGACATTTTCGGATTGCATTTTTGTAATCGTCTCATGCTATTCCGCTGTGAGGAGTGCTAAACATTAACAAAAAATTTCAGCTTGATGAAATTTGGAATGCTATTGAAGAAAAGCTTTCAAACGCTCCGTTTTACAGTGATCATGTGCCAAGTTTAATGTGAGTTTCCATTAAGAAGGCCGGTTTCATTCTGGTCTTTATATACTTGTATTTGTTAAGTCCTTGTTGAATATGTGGCGCCAGTCGAATCGATCTCGTAGAATTACGACTCGGTTAGTTGTCAAGCTAGACAGCTCGCCCCTCTGGTGGCCATAGAAAACCAAAAGTGGGCTGAAACCAATGCGGAACTTTCCTCTCGGATTAAGAGGATTAAATCATAAATCAAATTATTATGTTGTGACGGCATGAATGATACATTCCGTGCACAAGTCTTTATATTTGCTCACGGGTGTGGGTGTGCCAGTGTAGCCTATTCCCTGTACATTAATTGCAAACCCCTCCCAACGGCTTACCGCCTTTTTGTGGCTGAGAGGTGTTCCTGGGTGTCGGACTGAGATCCACAGCGGGGGATTCGTCCCCCCGTCAGGGTCTTCCAAGCTGAGAAGGAGTCTGGCGTTTCCATCAGGAAGCCTAGCTAAGTGTACCAACACCAGGATCCACCAGCGTCCTGGTATCAAAGTCGCACTGTTTGTGGCAAATCTCCCTCTGATCTACAAAGGCTGCGACTGCCTGTGGTGATGAAAATCCGGGCAGGCCTTGGCCAAATTTACCTCGGGATTCCAGGGAACCACAATGGCTTAACCAGCAAATCTCCGAAAAATGGAGATTATGCTGGAGCCCACACAATCAGTGAGGACTGACCATTCAAGTATCAAGTAAGTGAGTAATTAAAACATAAGTCTGAAATCGGGTTACTACGAAACAAAACATGGGAGAGTATCTACACGTAACCTTCTAACTACGGCAAGCTGTCGAAGACTGTTTTTCGACGAGACGATTAAGGATAAAAGGAATCATTCAACAAATTTGAAAAATATCCGCATTCTCGAAGGAACACTTCATACAGCACTGGTTTCATTTTAGAGGTGTGTCAAAAATTTACGGGTGCTCACTGAATTCATCATTGTGGTTGCTCTGATTCACTGTGCTATGTTTTACATTATCTTGGCTGTGAATAAGTAATCCGTAAAGGATGGTTTTACGATTGTGGCATGCATGTGGTAGCGAATTTGTGAAGTTACTCAACGACGAAAAAACCACTCATTCTTCACAATCCAAGTGTTTCAGGGATTCAACAGACATGAATCCAGATAAGAATGAAAGAAGAAGAACGGAGCCACTGAATGAATCTGAACTCAGAAACGTATCGAGGAAGCGCTTCATCAGTAGTAGAAATCTGTTCGCACCACAAAAAACGCAGTGAGAGGATTCTAACTACGCCGTTAAACATTTAATCTCTACCAAATCCTAAATACTCTTGTGTTTTGTTTATCGCAATAGCACTGAACTACTAAACATTTAAAATACTGTATAGATCGCTCATATGGATTAATAGTTTATCATGTACATAATAAAAGTGCTCTGATAAGTGACAATATTTTTCCACGCTTCGCTTCGATAATCCATTTGAATGAATTTTCAGACTACAGAGCGATTTTTATTTCACTTATATACTGCTCTGTGCATTTTCTTGTCGCCAAGTTGTTTTGTTCCTCCAAAGTTCTGAGGAAGTCGTCCAAGAGCATTAGTCTTTTTGCCATTACACACAGTGGCAAACTTTTGTGGTTCATAAGGAAGTCTGTTGCTGTGCGACAAAGTTTCTTCTAATGCAGCTAGAATTTCTGACATATGTTTGCTCTAACTGAACTTCTCTCTAAAGAAAATCAAAGTGCTTTTGTGCCGAATATGCAAGAAAATGAGCCCCATGTTGCACAGTGTACTTCAACAACCAGAAATAGCATCTTCGCATAGGGCGGTGGGTTAGTAATGAAGGAAGAAGGATATTCTAAGTCTTTGACGTGTAATCTAACTGCAAAACATGGAACACTTAGACATTATAAATGATGGGAGCGTTTTGAAGTAATTACACAAATAATGTTGTTGCTAAGGTTTTTGATTCACGGAAAAGTGTGCGTTTTTTTAACAGTTGTGGATTCAAATTGGAAGAATTCACTACATTAACGTTGAGAATGCGTGTGGCGCAGTGGTCGAAAGCGACACACGTGGAATCGATCCCCGCGCCCATGGCCAACCAAGTCCTCCACTTCTCCGGAGTCGACAAATTGGTAGCAGACTTGTCTGGGAGGTTAGCAGCACTGGTTCAATACATCGGTAGGCCACTGCGAGTTATTGTGAAGGGCAAATAAGCAACCAATCACCTCCAAACGTCGCTAAATGATGTCAAATGCATGGTTCATCCCTTAGGGATTGACCAACGCCGAGAGCTTTATCCTTTGTCTTTTTAAAACTGAAAGCGAGTTTACAATGATAGGAGGGGTATATACTGTGGAACGGCAACCTAACATAGTACATAGAAGCAGTTCGGTAGAAGAAAAAATTTTTTTAAAGTGAATTGATTTAGGCACACGCCTCAAGCAAAACAGGATCTTCAACTTCTACATCGACGCCCATTATTCACAAATCAATACGGGATAAAAAAAGCCAAAAAGAAAAATTAGGCACTTTAAATTACTTCTATTCAACAACTGGAGTATCTGGAAAATAGAAATTCGTTATAACGCATCGAAGGCTAATTAATAATATTTGTTTAACATTTTGTACGTAGCCTCGTAGTTATCCATGGACTAAGCAAACGTGTTACATATATATATATATATATATATATATATGCGTGTATATATATTTATAAAACATAAAGCGCTCAGCGTTGATCAATCTCCGAAAGAAGCATATGCATTTGACTCTATCAAGCACTATTGGCTGTGACTGAAAACATGACTGACCTTATTTACGATATCCCACCGATATATTAAGCTAGTGTTTCTATTTTTCCAAATCACTCCAGCGCTAGTGTTCCGAACGTAGAAGGATGACTTCAAGAGTTGTACCGAGACCCCACTGCTTTATAAGCGTCCTAGGCTCAAACATCCCTGTACAGATCCCATGATTGCAAAATGTGCGAAAGGAATACGCTAAGAATAATTTTAAGTGCTATCAAGTATTGAAATCGCATGGAAAGGAACAACTAGCAGCCATTTTCAGCAAACAAAATTTGCCTCAGGTGTTCAGTACCACAAGAATGTTTACACAAACTTTTACGCGTTAAATTATCAATTTTAATCATTGGTTGGGCTAATTTCTCCTTCTTTATTCTTTCCAATAAGACATGCTACATCCGCTGCCCTCTAGATAAAGCGTTCGATACTCTGAATAATTTTAAAATATCTGACATCTAGTCCTTCGAAGAGTAAGTTAAGTGAGGAAGAATCTTAATGTAGAATTAGTGTAGACAATGTCTGCGCTGAGTTCCAGAGCTAAGCCGTTAGTTTTGATGACCTTCAGACCAGAATGTCCTCAGCATTCGGAGATATTCTTCCGTTGATGACGAGTGACTGATCAGAAACATATCCATTTCTCATAAAGGTTTTTCTAATGTCCGTCAAAATCGTCCGGTATTCGTTCTGTTTCGCCTCCGAAAAATTGTTCCCCTGAGCTACCATTTGGTTGGCAAGAACTTCTTCGATTCACAATCACCACTTTTCTGAAGGAAAACATCTATTCCGTTAATTGGTATGGGTCAACCAGTGTGATTCTGCTTGGTACACCGCATTTTGAAAATGTTCCATTGAAATGAATCTTGGAAATAAAAATCACATCAACAGGTGCGACTGCTTTTTGTCCAAGACCCAATAAATGCCGTTATTCTTGTGAATTTCAATTCTATAAATTTATATTGACTGTTTGAAATAGGGATTCATGGAAATTTCTTCGTTTGTTGTGTAGGATGCCATTTTGATGGAATAGTTATCCTAGTTTCCTCAGCTGAGTGTTTCTTAAGGCAATTGTGATAAATTGGGGGAGCTTTAGTGGCTTTTGTCTTCTGCTACTTATCTGGTGATTCTATAAATGATGTACCATACTGGCTTGCAAATCATCTACACTGTAGACGTACTTAACGTATGTCATCGAGAAATAGTACATTTATTGGCTTCGCGTCAATATCGAGCTCGATATAGCAATTTCCAACTAATAGTACCAGACGCTTTATGACGCTTATTAATTCTTAAACGCCTATATGACCGTCTGTGTACAACGAAAAACTGAATAATTTGCCCTAACGGTAGGGACGGTGACTGCATGAGTTTACGGGATATTTGATCTCTAAGGCTACTAGGGATGCATATGATACAAAAGCACAGCGGAGACGATTTTAATATAAAAGTCGCTTTCCTCTCACAGGATCCCAAAACACCAACGCGCAAACTTTTCGAGGCTTTGTGGATAAATGCTAAGAAACAAAGAATGACATATCAAAATTTATTTTTAATGTTGGGTGATGCAGTCATCAGCCATATGCGACTCTGAGTCGTTGTTCTGCCGCGGTGGAAGGCAGGTGAGAAACGGGGCTTTTCGAGATGCCGTTAGTCGTGTAATTATCGTTCAAATTTTTATCTTCCTGTTTGTGCTGTTGAAGCTTTTTTCCTAGTAAGTTACGCATCAGTGTACCCTTTCAGGATCTGAAGAAGGGGATACTGCCATCACGTCAGCTACCGTTGTGTTGTAGGTGTTCCCTTTTGTCAGAAAGCAAACAAGTACTGAATAACAACCTCACGATTGATGAAAAAAACGACATATTTCTAATCCTTGTAGTATTAACAGAGAAAAATTATGCAAGTACTAATATGAAGTAGCTTATAAGTGCAATAATTGCAACGAAATCAATGCTTTTCTAAACAAACATAAGCGCCCGTGAATTTAAAAGATAAAATAAAATAAAAAATAAAATGAATATAAAAATAGATGCATCAAATAAAATAATTATAGGAATGAATGCATCAACAGAAGCAAGCGCGTGAATATCATATACGCGTCATACTTTCATCGATCTGTTGGTAATAAAGTAGCATTTATTTGATTTAGGTGTAATTGGTTTGATTGTTAAACAAACATGACGTTGATGGTAAGTCCTAATCGAATAACGTTTCGACGTCTTCGTCTTTTTCAGAGTCAGATCGATCCGAGGCGATAGTCCATAGATGGTCGCCCTCACGAAATGTTTGTTCGTTGTCGCACCGACTCCAGTGAACTGTAGCACTGCTGAAATAGGCATTCTCGCTCGGCGGTGCCCTCTTATAAAGAGGATGTTACATATTTCCGCCAACCAATATGATCCTTTTTTTTCTTAAGAATCCAACAAACTTTTGGCAATTTACGCCGACGTTAAGTTAGAATGGTTTATTGAGATATTGCCACTCTATGTGCCAGTAAATGAAGTACCGACTTCTGAAGGCAGAGTTTAAGCCGAGAACACTGGTCATATTGGATGGCGGAAATAGATCAACATATTCATAAGGAGTTCGATTAGCCTCATTTACATTTGCTCCCTAGTTTTATGTTACGACAACGTAAGCTTTTCCTCGACTCGTGAGACAACCGTGCGTGTAATTATCGTGTAATTATTATCGTGCCATGGTTTCCACAAATTGCAAGCACAAGCAAGCGCCGAACTTTGTGCATCGAAGAGGGGTTTACCACCTTAACAGTAAAATTCTAACAAAATGGCAGCAGTCCCAGGCATATGGCTATTCTTACTCAGGCTTCACGGTGGAAGTGCAAAACTCACTCTCAGCAACTCGGACTGGTAATCATGACCAGCTCTATAACGCAATTCGACATTCAGAAACAAACTCCCACTGATATAAGAAGATCAGTTCTTGGATGGAGGTAAAAGGTAATTGGTGAGTAATGTAAGGTTATCCCTGCAAATTGGGGATCTAAACAAATGCGACTTAGGTCAATGAAACTAGTACCAATGTCGCAAAGTCATCTGTTCAAAATTTGTAACTTTTATCCACTATTTATTATTTTTTCATTGCAGTGAGTTACGTGAATTACTTCCGCATTAATGCTAACATATGTGCAAAACTGAACTCCCCGTCCACCTGGGGACGAAATAAAAAAGTGAAGGGATAAAGCTCTCGGCGTTGATCAATCCTTGAGAGATGCTCCATGCATTCGACCTCACTAAGCATCGTTGCAAGTGATCGAATGCATATAATCGAAAACATATATAACCTTTACAATTACTGGTGGTTGACTACTAAAGTATCGAGGCAGTACTGCTATCTTCTCAGATAAGTCTAGTACCAATTTGCCAACCCCGGAGGTATGGAATACCTCGTGAGTACAGGGCGAAGCGATCGATTCCCCTTGTTCATTGATGATCGCCTCCTAACACTGCGCTACACGCGCTGCAAGGGCGCAGAATAAGAGTTAAGGTAGCCAAAAACAGTGGCAAGAATAAAGCATCTGGCAATAAACTTTTTTCTTTGAAGAAGATAAGAAGGAATTCCTATAAAGACTAGGAAGCACATTTTTATCTTGCATTTTGATAAAACATTCTTTGATTTTGAATAGTTTCCGAATTTTTCTTTTTTTCCTCCCAAAAATCCCTATTTAGTTAACTGTCGCATTCATAGGAATATCTTGCTACTTGGTCTTCTTTCCCTCCGTCGAAGGATAATACCGTGACCGTACTGCACGAACACTGTTACATACCCTTCTCGAAGATATTCTGCAATAAAGTGAAACTTTTCAGTATTTGTGCCCATAAAACTTCAGAATACTTAAAATCTTCCACTTAAGGTATGCCACTTTTTCATAACAGATTCAAACTTCAGGGTTATGGAATCAGGGTGCTTGTAAGCGCAATGCATTACACGCATTTCCATCTAAAACCAGGCCATCGAGATCCTTCAGTCTCTTGTACAGCAATTTTAGGGTTCTAATAAAAGTCACTTCACTCATCTCTCCACGACAGCCGTGGATAAGCCAAAGTGCTCTCCCAGTTAGTCGAGCTTTCACGCATGGGGCCTTACTAGGTGACGGTGTGAGACAACAACCTCAATAAACAAAGTGGAGTTAATAAAATAAACAGTCTTCTCATTAAACAATAGTTTTCTTTAATCGATAATCCTTCTCGAGGTCAATTCTCGTCTTTTTTTTCGTTTCTATCTCGTTCCGTGTATCTCTCTCGTAGACTGATCCCTTGTCGGACACTGCCAAACGCGGCTTTAGAAGCATAAATTCTGAAATTTTCTATAATGCTGAGATATTTGCAAAACTCCGGACCGCATGTGCCTGCGGTGGGGAACGAACGCGCTATTTTCTTTTCCGGATAGTAACGCGTTCATCATCACAGCCTGCGTGTCCCTCGTTTCACCTGTCTCCCAGTTAGTTCTATCGATCTTTTTCGATGATTCTACGGGTGATTGCTGATGGCAAAAAGATCGATAGAATTAGCTGAGAGACAGGCGAAACGAGGAACCCGCATGGTGTGGTGGTGAACGCGTTACCCCCAGGAAAAGACAATAGTGCGTTCGTTCCCCACCGCAGACACCTTCGGTCCGGAGTTTTGCATATATTATATAATATATATTATATAGATATTATATATATCTATTATATTATATATATATAATAGATATTATATATATCATATATATAATATCTCAGCATTATAGTAGTTAAATAAAAAGGTTAAGATTCTGAAATTTTCATTTCACCACTCGTTCTCAATAATTTCCTTAAATATCTACATTTATAATGCAGAAAATTTTAAATATGGAACATCTATCGATAAATAAATCCTGATTCTAGCTATTTGTAACATTTTTCAACAAATTCATCAAAATAGTACAGGTTGGTGAGTAACAACTCATCGTATTGGACAATGACTGGTATTTCTCTAGGTAAGACTGAGCTGGTCAAGTGAAATTGTCACATAGTCGACCGTAGGCAGCTGAAAAAAAGTACTATATTAAGTGAAACCCTTATGATGTTTTAACTCCTGAATTCATATACGAGCGTCAAACACAGTTTGTTATGGTACGGTACCCACACCGCTAACAGAAGTTTACAAAAACATTTTATTTATGTCACGTGAATTTCGCAGATTGTCAGAGTTTTTCGCAGTTTTATGAAGGAGCTGTTTTAACACTTATGTGAATGATTAAGCTTATTATGTCCAGCAATATGTTTGTTTAATCAAAGTCGGGAAGTTACATCATTTTAGTCAACTTACAAGTCATATATGAGTGGTGCTGTTGATAGTGTATTAGCGCATCCTTCACAACACGAGTCATATATTATTTCTTTTGCGACTGTTCTTTTTGTAACAGAGGGTTTTCACTAGGCTTTTTTGCACACAATTATCGCTCTTATTCCAGTTGTTTTCTGCACTTCTCGCTCCAATTGTTTAGCGCCTCAGCATGGGTTTTGAATGTTCCTGGATGTCGAACTGCACTGTACACCCAGGTTCTATAACTCATAAGCGCTTTCAAGGCTAAGAAGGAGTTCGATCGATATTTTCTTTCGAGAGTATGGCTAAGAGTAAACCAATATTAGAAATCAGTATTGCTCTATTATCGACCTAATGGTAAGATAGTAAACGTTCGCCGGATCCAAAAGGTCTGGCCACTCTGGTGAGAACCAAGCGCTCTTAATCGGTGAATGGGAAAGTGTCCTAGTTCTTAGTTGTACACACGTTCACGATGTAAATGTAAATGCAATGTAAAAGATGTATGTAAATGTAATGTAAGATGTAAAAGATGGGCAACTGCGGAAATCAACTTCTCACCTTCGATCCGTCGAATACACCAGTGAAACCATCGGAGCATTCCATAATAAGATACGAGAACCTAAATAGTACGCTTAACAATTTCTGCGCATAACCTTTGAAAACGTTTCTAGGACGTTTACTTGTGAAAATTTTACAACAAAATCGCTAAAGACCATGTATAAGACAAAATCATTGAGAGACCCTCTCATGTATAACTAAAGGTTCCACTACAGTTCATGTACGGCTCCTACAAGTATAGCTGATGTCGAAGACTGGCAACTGCGATTTGCAGACCCATTTCCTCACATACCACCAACTTCGAGAGTAATACCTGTTATGGCTTTATAATAAGTTTATGAAAGAATAAATGACTTACCTTCCTTTTGACAATACTGCCTGTGCGGGTAAATGACATCGGATACGTCAATCTGCACAAATGAGCTGGGATCAATTTGCACGGAGAACGATTCACAAAGATTTTAAGATATCAGGAACGGTGGACCACTGATATTCCAACTTCTGGCGTGAGTCCACTTCAAAAGCGCAGGTTGTTCTGTCGTAGCCTACCACTGAAATTTCTTAGAACTTTTATGATAATTGTTCTTCCAGTCTCGTCCACAATTAGACTTCAATGCATCTGTGACTACTGCCCTTCATTTTACTTCTTCATCAGATACACAAATTTCGAGTGATCTAAAAACACCGGAAAATACACAGAAGCACATGGAGGGACACTCAAAGAAAAGTGGAACTACACAAAGTTTTCAACGAAAAACATAATTAGACCGAATGATAGAAGAAGAGTACTTGAAAAGAGGGACGATCCTTGAAAGGGAGGGAAAGAGCAGATCAGCATGTGTTAATATCAACTCAAATCGACTATGGCTATGAACTGAGAGTTGAATAAATGCAGTATTAGGAGAGATTCATGCACTACACTTTATGTGGCTGACAGCGATGCGCTATTATTTGTAGTAGCAAAACTGACACTACTTCTTCAACGACAAATCATAAGGCAAATATAGTTGGCAAAGAGGTGATCAACTTTGATTAACCTTCTACCAATAGATCTCTTATTTAGCAGCTTTATGTTCTACATAAAACTTAGACCTCAGGAATTATTTTTGATAGAGTATTTCCCTCCGAACATAGTTCTTCGTTGCTAATGCTCGAAAAGGCCTCCGTGCGCCGAAATAAACCGTCAAAAATACAATGACACTGTAGAGCCCACATCGGTCAATTCGTTATGTTAAAGCTGCATGAAATTAACTATGAATAAACAGAAGTGTAAATACATTTCCAGCTCCTCTCACTGCATAGATGCAGTTTCTTTGTCGTAGGCAGTCATCAAGAAATTTCATACGTTACAATTCACTAGTTTAGAACGGTTTCAGCAAACCTGACCTACGATTGCTAACTCTTTCATATATTCTACATGTGGGCTTGTCTTTGGTCAAGGCCAAAATCAGTCCAAAGGAGCTGTGAAATCCACTGCAGTATGCCCTGTAACAAATACGTCAATTGCGGCTCTTCTTCTACGTTAATCTTCACTTGGATTTGAATCACAGAGACATAGAACAGACTCTTTGTTTTATTCACCAAACAAACATCTGTTCGGTTTCATTGAAAGCCAGTAGCAACTCTTTCTTCCTCAACGCCTTTCCGCACTCGAGTTTTATATTCCAACAATGGCTTCATTTTTCAACGTAATCGCAATCTTTCCGTTCTCAGAGAACTGACTTATTCAGACTGTGCAAACCGACCGCATAGAATGACAACAGATTGGTTTTTGCTCGCAAGAAGGATGCAGTGTATCTCAATACGCGGTTACGATAGTATCCATTAAAAGACAGACATCACGTCTAAACTCATACATCTTTTAAAGAAAAGTAAAAAACAAAACGATTATTAAGAAAACAAGACGATATTTTCTTCGCATTTCACTTAACAAAAAATAATATTCACAGAACAACATACTCAGCAAATAAACACATAAACCATGTAAAAAAAAATAGCGACGAAATAAAAAAATATAAGTCCTGTCAACGAAGCAAGCGAGATACTTCAGCTTAAAACATAACAAAAAAAAATAGAAATACAGTGTAACTGAAGACATTTGCGGCAAGTTATAAATCAAAACAGCAACTGCTCAACTAGGGCTTTCCTTTTCCTCTTTCGCCGGGTTTCGACTAGTTGCGTCCGTGGCCTAATTTTCGCATTTCCTCCCCAACGGAAATGCTGATCGTGATGTCTGCATGAGCGGCGAAGGCCCAGAACTGCTCTGAATCGAGGATTTTTCTCCATCCGAAAGAAATCTGTAATACGTCTACATAAAATGAAAGCGGAAAAAATTCTGCAGAAAATGCATTGGGTCCTCATTGGTTTACGCGAACATAAAGTCACAGTGGTAGAAAGAAAAAGCATTTCTAAACAGCCATCCACTGATTCTCCAGCATGCTCGAGTACAATGTATATTTTACGCATTTTACCCTACACTTACGCTACCGTATTTGCTGATATCCGTGCGTTTTCTCTCTGTCTGCTTATTTTCCAGCACAGCGTTCTTCTTGGTATACCATATGAAACCAATCGATTGCTTTTTCGAAACTATGTGCTCAGCGTTGCCCATTAAATGCTTTTTTTTGTTGTTGTTAATTCGGTTGGATTTATTCTTCTCCAGCATAGACTCATCCCGGTGAAGAGATCACTACGATAACTCAAACTCAATGATAGTACTATGATATATGATATAGATACACACAGTGCACAGTAAGCAGTGTGCTTCTTCATATTGCTTCCTTGAGGATATTACAAGTTTTGGTGAAGATTAGGAAGTATCCAAAAAGTCTTATGAAACACTTTAAGGCACTATCATGAACAGGAATATTAGTAACAGCATATCTGATTAAAGTAATTTCTAGCTCATTCGTTCAGTTATGGTCCTTCCGCACATTTACCTTTGAGCGAAACTATGTGTTTATATACATAAATCAGCGAATACTGCAAACAGCAGCCTGGTTGCTTTCTCACAAGAGCAACTGATAACCATCCGAACATACTCACCAAGTGGTTAAGTTCGGCAGTTCTCGAGAACTTTTGTGATGCATTCCGTAGTACAAAGAAAATTAGGACATCAACAGGCCACAGTGATTGGTTTATCGGGTTCAACAGTTCCTTTACAAGTGAACAGCTTCCTAGGTTTAGCACCGTGGGGAACGATGTCTGATCCACTGAACTGGAACGTCCCCTTCAATTAGAAATAGATGACTTAACTGCTCTCAGCGTTGATCAATCCCTAAGGGATGGGCCATGCATTCGACTTCATTAAGTATCGTTGGAGGTGACTGAATGCATATCTGGCCTTTACAATGACTTGCGGTAGACAACCGATGTATCGAGCAGGTGCTGCTATCCTCCGAGACAAATTTGGACTTAATTATGCGGATATCAATTTCCAAACAAGAACATTCATAATTATTTATTCCCGATACTGAAAAGAAGCATTCGAAGACGGGAAAAGAAAAGAAAGCAAAACTGGACTGGGTCTTTCTTCGAATGGAGTATGCTTCATCTATTTGTGTCTACATTCGATGGGTACTGGTCTAGGAAGCGCAGTTCTCAGCTTTATGACAATTAAAAAGCGCGTGCTTCCAGACTTCTCTAGGCTTTCCAGGCGCGCTTTATATTCGTACAGCGGTGGTATTCATAGAAGTGGACTGGTATTAATTTGTTCACCATGTCGATGAACAATGACGTGGCGGCTATCGCACGTGAAGTATCGATGAAAGGATGTACCTAGGATGAAAGTACCTTTCATCCAACGATGAAAGGTAAATAGAAAAGAGCTTTGAAAACGTATGGATTCCTACGACTGGAGCCCACTTTGTTGATCCAGAACAGGTAAATCAGTGCGAATTCGAACCTCTTCCTCACAAAGCCTTTTCTCAATACATGGCAATGGTAAACGAACTAACAAGCATTTGAATGAATTTTAGCAGCTAGCATCCTTAGAGCACTTTTCATCCTCCCGTCTATGCTTGTTTCACACTTGTTCCAATACAACCTATCCCTTCGACAGGTTAGGATATCAACATAAACCTAAATCCCTGGACCACTTGGCACGCACAAATCATCGGCTGCAAAATATCGCATTTCATGCTTGTATGAAATTGTATAGCTAGCATTTTCAAGACAGCGAAAGTTCTGCTAACGCATCAAGCTAGGTCCTGAACAGTTAATACTGGATGGGTTTTAAAAACATGCTTTTCCTTCACTCAACCACTGACCATGAATGCATGTGTAAGACTCTGCGACACTTTAAGCACGATTAAGGCAATTCCCTGCGACAAAACAGCTGCAACTGCACACTACGAAAAGGCATCGAAAGTGATACATTGTCAACACTTACAGGCGCGACCTCCATACGAAGAAAAGTGAACCACAGGAGTGCGCCACTGTCTATACCATGTGAGAAAGAATACAAAATATTCTCTCGTCTTTTCTACTATGAACTATTCATCGCTTCCCATTAAGCAGTAATACTACAGTTGATATAGATCCTTCCACAAAAGAAAGATCTGTGAACAAGCCAAATAAAGATGGAACAGTAACATTTGTAATAAAGCTACCTTCTCTTGTAGACATTTGTTCCATTCTACAATTTGCAAGTGAACAGTAAGCTGGCAATGACTCTCTGAAAACGTTTTGTTGGACGAAAATCTGTTCTACAACATGTTCTATAGAAGATCCCTTGTATTATGAAATAAAAATCTCTAGTAACAGTTTAAGGCGTCTATAATGAACCACCACCAACAGTTAACCAGAAAATTACTAATAGTCCTTCTTTACATGAAAAAAAAGCATTATGCAATACTTCGCACAACTAAAGACGTTTAACATATCCAACCAAAGATATCTTCAGGTTAGAAGGTACCTTTTCACACAAGTTAAAGATAAAATTTTAAAAAAAGACGTTCGTGTTACCTACAACGAGTATGGATTCTTTTCCTCGGTAACGGAAAGCTTCAGAGGCAATTCCGAATAGATGAGAAAGTTGAAGTAGCAAAATTTGTCCCTTATCCACGCATAAAAGCACCCAAGATAAATTTAGGCACAAGATAAATCACACATAAAACACCAATAAGAATACCTTTCACTTTTCCTGTAAAGGAAAAAATTCTACAGAGAATATCGCATGAAGCACTCATTAAGAATGGCACTGTCAAAAACTGTCGAACGTTGAGAAACCATCAGAACCAGTACCTGAGGAATCCTCCAATTCAGCAATGTAGTCCATGGCGAAACGCACGACTGGTAAATAAAGCAGTGCTAATCGACGTCGAACATTCTAAATAGTGCAATCATAAAAAGCTATGCAAAAAAACAAAGAAAAGTATACAGAAATTATATTCGACTACCTTTCATCACATGAGTGTTTTGCAAGCAAATTCCTCAGCAAGACAGTTGCTTGAAGGGGAAGATCTCGGGGTTCCACTAAACACGCTTAGAGGTCCTGACATTATAGGAAACGCAGCCACTACGGAATCCATCGCTGTAATACTGAATTTACGCAACGCCTGCGACATGGAATGACATGGAAAAAATATCTTAGTGCACCCATCAAAGATTTTGGACGAGGTATAATAAGCTGAGCAATTAGGATTCCTACGGAGATTCTGCTACAAGGGCGACGTCAAATCATAGTGATTAAGTGCGTAAGTAATGCTTCAAGCAGCATTTGTAGCAGTACATCTACTTTTCCATTCTTATAAGGATGATTAGAAACACATTTCAAACTGGAAAAAATCTTAGAAAAGAAAGAAAAACACATGTGTATGTACATATATGTAAATAAACTGTATATATATATGTATATATACAGTGTATATATATATACATATATGTACATATATATACGCACATATATGTGCGTACACATACATATATGTATATTATGTATATACACATATACATTTATATATATATATGGCATCCAAATAAGGTGGAAAAGCGAAAAGCTAAGCTCTGATTTCCTGTTTAGGATAGCTTGAAAACTTCTTTTCGTTCACTACGAGCCAACGTCGACCATCTTTCAAATACATGTCGCTCTTCCAATTTAATAGTGCATCGCCTCACCTGAGCAAATGGACTTTCATGAGTGCCGAGCTTCGACGTACACTGGCGTGTTCGCTACCCATATGTGCAAAACAGTCCAAATTGGAAAGGAAAAACACCAATATTGAAGTTGAAGCGAAACCAGTCCGACTTCCGGTAAACAGACCTATCCATCCAGCGAAACACCATTTAAATAGAAGTTATGCTAAAACAAAAGAAGTCACTGAAGATGCATTTGCATGTGATATGTAGCGTACATGTTCCTCCAAAATCACATGTTTGGTTTTGACCCTCAGCGAACAGAAATCACTTACACTCTTGTTTATCGTTGGAATTGGTGAAGGAATGAAATACACAATCGAAGATACGAGGAAGGAAACAAAATCTAAATGTTAAACATCCCCTTGTCGCATCCAAAAAATAAAAATATAAATGGAAATCGCCTAAAAACACGCCAAGAAACGCTATTAATGCCCAATTCTGATTAATACCATTGACGAACCGGTTCCTTCAGAATAATCCGGGTTCAATGCACGATTACCCAGAACTCGGATCTGATTCCTCGGGTCTATTAGAACAGGGAGACACAACGGTAATCAAAAATAATTAGAACTTATGCTGAAAAAAATTTTGAAAGAGAATCTAATTCATACTACCTCATTACTTAAAAAGGAGCCATGAGAGAAGAAAAATGAGAGAACGAATTGACTCGAATTATCACGACCTTGGATTCACAGTCATCCAGGTGTTGCACAGCAGGATTAGTCCACTTGAACACAACACCTCGATCAACAAGGCTGAGGTGCCACTGCAACGAGAAAACATGCTTAACAACCCAAATACACATACTATGTACGTGCTAAAACCATTTGCTTCGCTAAATTAATGACATCTCGATGGCACTTTGGAAATGGCAACACCTTTGATTGCTCTCTTCAGAAAACGAGACATTTGAAGTACAAACAAAAAATCACAATGTTTCTTTGCCAAAGACTCAGAGTCCGAGCCTGGTTTTACAACAATTGCTGAATCTTTTTCGAAAATTAGAGTTAAAGAGACTTTGCTCTACCAACATAGAGTAAATATGGTTCTCCTAAGATGTTATTCAATCTCCAAAGTTGTTTACAATCAATATTTCCAGAGAAATGAAAACGGGGTTTCGATACTAGAATTCTCAAGGCAAACTCCGCAGCCACAAACATTAACAATGCGTTCGCATATATCGTTGGATTCTGATGACCAAAAATATGCCTGCCCAATCGCTTTGAGGTCCAAGAAAAATTTTAATTCGGAGACTTCATAAAACTTCAGCTTCATATTCACGGAAAAAGAAAACTTGTATCCAATTAGGACCTGCAGATCCTAACGGTCTTTACCTAACTGGGTAGGTTCACTAAAATTTGCGATATGTTCATTTGAAATTGAAAGTGGCCATTATTCCCACATCGTACAGCTTCTACAATGGGCGTGTGTGGGGCAGTTGTCGATGGGGCCTCGCAATACACATGCGACCGATTCCTGCGCCCTCGGCCCACCAAGCCTTCCATCCCTATTGGTACCAAACTTGTCTGGAAGGAAAGCAGCACTGGCTTGATACATCCGTAGACCACCGCGAGTCATTGTATTGGCCAGACATGCATTCAATCACCTTCAACGATACTTCATAAAGTCGAATGCATGGCGCATCCTCAGGAATTGATCAACGCCAAGAGCTCTATCCTTTTATCCTCCAAGGCACGCGCAGAGTTTTGTGGCCGCATAAGAGTTCATAAATTTCGTTATGAGCCGACATATGCCGCTTTAAACTTATAACAGCCATTGTTTCCGTACCAAATGCGTTCAATCAAAGCATGCCGTGAATGTGTTAAATAAATAAGTAAGCAAACACATATAAAAGCTAAAAGCTAGCTTGTTTGCTATTTTTGCAACTCATATGTGGGTCGCGGAGGTGATTGAATGCATATCTGGCCTTTGCAATGACTTGCAATGAGCAACCAATGTATCTAGCCAGTGATGCTACCCTACCGAACAAGTCTGGTACCAATTTGTCGACTTCAGAAAGATGGAGGATTTGGTGGGCCAGAGGCGCGGGAATCGGTCGCATGTATATTGCGGGGCGCCTCCAAGCACTGCCCCACGGGCGCCCTTAACAAATACATATGCACGTATCAGTACTTACACACGGAAATTGGAAACATGTACTTATACATATATATTTAAACGGACTTGTTCACTAATTCCCGAGAAAACGAAATTGCTAGTGGTACTGGGCTGCACAATTGGCAGTTGAGACCAATGGCCCAGATGCTTGGATACGATTGTGAAAAAACCCGCAAAACAAATCACAAATATTATGGTAATTGTTACTGGAAAGAAGGTAAATAGGAGAGAAAGATAGGTAACCGTAGCAGAAGAACAGCCTCCACGAACAAAACGAACGGTAATAAAGCACTTTGAACGCCTTCGGAAACAAGCGCTAGTCATCATACCTAAAAACCAAAAAGAAAAATAAATACAATACGCACATCAAACAAATCGAGCCAGAATTATTCAAAGAAAAAAGTACTTGCTCAACAGTAACTACAATGCGAATTTTACAAATCAATAAAATACGTTATCCCACTTGGGGCTTCGAGGATAAATACACAGTAAATTGACAAGTTTAGAATAAGGCTTTGATATCACTCTCCAACGCCTGCTGTTCAAACAATGGAGGCACAGAGCTGTCTATTGGTAATTCCAATGTAGTAAGAGCATAAAGGATAAAGGATAAAGCACTCGGAGTTGACGACTCTGTGAGAGATGCGCCATGCATTAGACGTTATTAAGCATCATTAAAAGTGAATAAATGCATATCTGGACTATACAATGACTAGTGGTGGGTTACCGACGCATCCAGCCAGTGTTATTGTCCTAACAGACATGTCTGGCACCAATTTGCCGACCCTGGAGGGCTTCGTGGACCAGCGGCGCAGGTCAAGCCCATGTGTATTGCAGGGCGCTTCTAATCACTGCGCTACACGCGTGCTTAGAGTGAGAGCATGTATTGAAGGATTCGCACGCGCAGATAGAGCGAATCTGTACTTCATTATATCTGTTCCAGATCGGTTCTAAAGGATCGTACTCGCTAGGTAGTTGCGCCGCCCATTAAACCAGGATATGAGTCGCGCTTGACTCACATGTGAACCGTCACTTTGAGGGGAACTATGCATTTTTCTACGACATTTCCGATGAAAATTAAAATTTCAGTTGTGCTAATGTGTGACAGAGTACTTGAGAACTTTATAGACTTACCAAGAAAACTTGGAGTACTACTACCATAATAAAATTGTTTGCAACCTAAATTCTTAACTTTTGTACAACGGCGGCAGCCGCAAACATCAAAAATGCATGCAAGCCAAGCCATTTGTTGAAAGCGATTCCGATTACAACCCCATGACTTTCAACGCTAGCGATGAAAAAATGCGAAAACGAAGATGATTTGCGTTCCACAGAAAATCAGTGCCTCACCATGGTAGAACTAGAAAACCTGCGATTTAATGGAAAACGCTGAAAGATTCTAGCGATTTTTATTAGAATTATTAAATTTCATGTATGGATAGTGCAGTGGACAGAGGTGGCGTGCGACGCAGGTGACCATTGGTACACTATCACACTGCGAGTCGACCTAATCCATCAGGAGTACTGGGTCGGCAGATTGGCAAAGACTTCTCAGGAAAAATAGACAAGAATTAACTTTATACATTGCTGGATCGCTGTAGGCCACAATATTTGAGAAATATGCCTTCACCCCATTTTTGCATTGCTTAACGGAGTCGAATGAACACATGGCGCATACCTAGTTTAACGCCAAACGCCTTATAGAGAACATTCTTTACGAATATTGGAATGTTCTCTATGTAAATTAATTATAACCTTATGTCAAACATTTTCGAATACGGCTTCCGGTGACCTTATGACTAACATTTCGTCGGCGGTTATCTCATGAAAAACATCTGCAGTTACAGTCCTATGCTTTGACTATCGCCTTATCAGATTGCAACACTTGTGAAATGTTTCCGGTAGCCGTCCTTCCGCATACTGTAGCCTGACTCCACCTACTGTAACCCCACTCCACCTACTGTAACGCGACTCCGCCTATTGTAGCCTGACTCCGCCCAACCCAAACGGTATATAAACGGCTCCACGGCTGACTAGCTCAGGTCACAGCAATGCTGCCCAAATCACCATATCCTTTCCTCACATCGATCTCATGTGGTCGAAGTCTTATGACAACCTCTTCACTCTTGGGCAACCTGAACACAAGAAATCAGGCTGCGCCTATTCATTACTTGTATCATTGTTGTATTAATTGTACAGTTGTATTGTTATGCCATAATTGTTGTATAATTATGATAAACGGTTTAATTACCCAAGTTTGAGGTTTCCGGCATTGTGACTACTACTTACAAGAAGTCCCGCGTGGCATACACAAAGGCGAGCAGCAAATCCTGACCGAATCGTCTTAACTACTTGGTATTCCTATATAATCTAGCCGTCCCACCATACGCCTGATGTTTGGTGAAAAAATTAAACTTTGTTGCTTATTGAAATAATGGAACAGTACAATGTGTAGCTGAGATTCCGAATAAATTTGACCCAAACTTTGCGTATGTTGAAAGTCGGAAGGCTAAGTTATGTTTCACTGAATAACCAGTGAAATCAATGCACAGCAACGAGAATGTATTAAACTTAACTTCAACGTGGAATCCTATCCCACTTTCAAAAGTTTCGTCGGAATGTAACAGCTCGACCTTAACAGAAACATTGAAGTTTTGAATAATCAATTTGCCTCGTTTCTGATCATTGAAACAGATGATATACTAGAAAATATAAGTGTAAAAATGAAGTACTACTTGCACCGCTACAAAAACTACCACTGAGTGGAAGAGTATAATTATTGGCTGAAAAACACCATATAAAAGCCTAACAACTCACTCAACTTCACTTTGACACCAAAAACTTTCACAAGGCATTCTGAAGATATCCAGAAACAGATGCAGCTCTAGAAAAAACAGAAATAGGAGATACAAGTCTACAGACTATTAATGCAAAAAAAACCTCTACTTCTTGTATCACTGTAATCTAAATAGAACTCCTCCGATTTCCCTCCCTGAGAAACACAGAAGGCGAAAATATTCATGAAGAACTACTCGATCTGAACGGCGAAAATGGAGTTCAGTTTATTAACTTAGAGCAAGGCAAGAGAGAAATTCAACGAGTAATCAGATGTTATACCTGCTGTAAAGCCCACAGTGGAATATTCCATTTGAGGTACAGTTCCATAAACATCACTAGAATCGTTAAGCAGAATGACAATTTGAATTCTATTCCGCGAGTCTGTGGAAGGCATACCAGACGGCTCACCTGAAGGTTCGTAAAGTGGATTAATCTCTCTTTCTCTCTTTCAGACTCAAGACATGGAGAAACGAATAGATCTTCCAAGAATAATACTGGAAGGTTGCCGTATAACGAAAATTGGTCCTTTTTTCAACAATGGAATGTTGAAGTGCTTTAGGTACCACCCAGTTCCCCGCTATTCCACAGATCCTAGACCTAAAACGGATCTCCAAATGATATTCAAAGCGATTAGTAACAAAATAGAAAAAAGTGAACGAACCTAAGTCAAGGCTGGCCATACTTAACAGATCGGTTTCACTAGGTACGGTTTCCATAACATTCTGGAGACTTCAGTGACACATCTCCTTCATCAACTTACTAATATACCACCTATTTTAATGCTCAATTATGGAAGACATGTTATCCCAAATATCTTCAACCTATGTTAGAGCATGTGACTCTTCCCAATTCTTTTCGTTAGGTGCGGGCGTCGCCTACCGTAGTTTTATGATGTTGAGACTTTTGCAAAACTCCGGACCGCAGATGCATGCGGTAGGGAACGAACGCGCTATTGTCCTTTCCGCGGAGTAACGCGTTTACCACCACACCATGCGAGTCCTTCGTTTCGCATGTCTCTCAGCTAGTTCTATCGATCACTTGCCGCAGTCACCCGTCAACGGGATTGATCTGAGGAGCCCAAATCGGCATTGAACCCACTTAAGCTGAGGCTATAGTTATAATCACAATTTCAATCTTTTTATTTACTGCCTATTCTTTTTTAATCGCAGAGTGTGTTGCGAAATATAACTTATACAATGCTGAGGTATTTGTAAGATGGTAAGTGATCGATAGAACTAGCTGAGAGACATGCGAAACGAAGGACCCGCATGGTGTGGTGGTGAACGCGTTACTCCGCGGAAAGGACAATAGCGCGTTCGTTCCCTACCGCATGCATCTGCGGTCCGGAGTTTTGCAAAAGTCTCAACATCATAAAACTACGTATATTTGAACGAACTTTGAAATTGTCGAGAAGCCTTGAGTCTGCCCTAAGAACCAGAACATATTCCCCTTTAGCAGAATCAGAGCAAGGCGCTTCAGTAGCCTAAAATGATACCACCGGAATGAAAAAGTGGTGATAAAAATAGCAAAAGCAAGAAAGATGAGCAATTCTTTCTACAGCCCTCTCCTTCGAAATCATGTCGAATTCGAATACAAGGGATGACAACGCTCCATCTACCACCATAGACCTCAGCATCTAGAGATATTCAAAGCAGCGCTAGAAATGCTCTCCGAACTAGTAAGCTCAATCAACAGGGCCACATCAAAGGGGGTTAACCGGAACACACAAGCCAATTTAGTAAGAATCACAAAGCCATGGGATCAAAGCGTCGCAGATACTTTGAGATGCTAACACTAACAGTAGGGCCATCTGCGCAGAAAAGATGAACGGACATGCTAACAGTACAATATAAACCAGATTTACAGGAAGCATGCCTACATACAACATGTCTTCCAGCTTAAAGTAAAGCATAGCAAAAAAGCAGATGACGTAACCCTTTATTGAAGGAGTCGTAGTCATGAGAAAGTAAAATTAACTCGTAGTAGAAAATGATGTACGCCTTGGCATAGCAAGCTTGCTGAGAGCATGGAGAGTAAGTAGCCAGGTTGATTCAGCAATATTCTTAGATATCATTGGTATCTCGGCTTGACTAGGTTCGGTCTCCACTAATTCCTTTAGTTTAATGTAAAAAAACAGAATGTTTTAAGCAAAGTAACTACTAGCAATAATAGAACTACATGAAGTAACAGGACTAATAACGAACACAACAGTGCTACCTCTACGCCGTCCCTCAGAAACAGCAAAAACTCGCTTTGATGGTCATTTTCAAGCTGTGTCGCCTTTTCTGTGATAAACTTCTCGTAGCCCAGCGGTTATGCAACGGAAACTCTTCTCTGAAATGGACAAGCAAACAAAACATTGATAGTTGAGAAAGCAACACTTTGCAACAAATATATGTGCTCTGCGCAGAAAAAAAAACACACCGGACGGCTTCATGTACTTCTCAGGCTAACCCAGACCGACCAACACTGGTCGAGACCCTATGAAAAATTCCCTCATTGTGAAAATGTTAGAGCGGTTATGTTGAACACCAACGATTAATGATAAAAAAAAAGGATAAAGCTCTCGGTGTTGATCAATCCCTTTAGGGATGCGCCATACATTCGACTTCAATAAGTATCGTTAGAGGTGATTGAATGCATATCTGGTCTTTACAATGACTCGCGGATGTATCGAGCCAGTGCTGTTATCCCCCCAGACAAGTCTGGTAGCAATTTGCCGACCCTGGAGGAATGGACGGCTTGGTGGGCTATGGGCGCAGGGATCGATTCCACATGTGTGTCGCAGTGGCGCCGCACGCGCCTTTCAATGATAGTGACAATATCAAAAAACTATTATAGAAAAGCGTCACTTACTTCTGAAGCTATGAGTTGCCAGATTTAGTTTAAAGAATACTACCTCGGATCAAAGTAGATCCCCAATACCCGCCAGAAATATCCGAACGGTGATCTTCGGAGGTAACGCAACCGTACGTTACCGACCGCATATGCACTGGCTCATAAGAGTAGTCCACAACTAAAATGTTCCATTTTAACACTACAGTGCTATTCACTGCAAATAAATACAAACCTAAAAAGTAGTGGATGGCAACGATTATGCGCTCAACCTCAAAATCCCGACCTATTGCCACGCGCATAGGCGCATGTGGCGCAGTGATCGGAGGCACGATGCTTTATACCTGAGATCGATCCCCGGACCCATGGCCCACCAAACCCTCTATCCTTCGGGGGTCGCCAAATTGGTACCAGACTTGTCTGGGTGGATAGCAGTACTGGCTCGATACATCGGTAGGCCATCGTGAGTAGTTGTAAAGGCCAGGTATGCATCCAATCAACTCCAGCAATGATTAATGAAGTCGAATGCATGGCGCATCCCTCAGGTATCGATCAACGCCCAGAGCTTCTTTTTATGCCACACGCATGCGAATGATACAATGCTTTCAATAGTTCAAACTAGAAGACGTGGTAAGCTGTCGAATATCTAACAGAATTCGTTCGATGCAGTGTTGTTCTTACGGCGTGCAGAAGTTTCTACGCAAAGCCATCGTATTTTTCCGCATAGCGGTTCAACATCACGAGCGTGATTTCTTGCATTCACGTAGTCTGGTTCACCGGCTAGGTGAATCAAATTTCATAGTATTTGTTGGTTGTAATTGTTACTAGGTTGTAATTTTGTACCAATTTTCATGAAACCTTCTCACACATTAGGAACGGCTTTTCTGGGAGAGACTAAGAGAGTATGCCTAATTTTCCCAAGTAAATATTAGGGAAGGGATTCTCTCGTAGTGCGGCAGCGTTTTCAAAATCTTTGTAGATCCAAATACGTAACCTAAATACTAAAAAAAAGAGAAAAAAGATAATTGCACCGTTTAAGGATCACCTTTTAAAAATTAACTCTTTTAAGAAGGTGGAACAAATTAGTGGCATGGGTAAGGTGGCTCATGGGATGGGAAGTTAAATGTTTTAGAAAACGTTCTATCGCAATCCTTGAAAAGTTTGCAACGTTATGAGAAATGAAACCATGGAAAATAATAGAAACAATTTCTTCACACCAGTTTAGCTGTGGACGCGGGAACAACACAAAGGTATCCCCTTTGTGTGATTTGGAGTAGTCAAGGAACGTTATTGTAGTGAACATGCGTGATACAATTGCGCAGATTTAAGTTGGCAGCGTTTCATGCTAATCACTAGGGCATCGCTGGGAAATTCAATTGGAAATGAAGCATATGGTTGCGAATGAGCTGCGAAAACAAACGACGAAAGAAGTAAGGATAAAACACTCTATTTCCTGCAACCCATGGACCGGTGGATGTCGACTTTGTTATTACTATGAAATTTGATAAACCGTTCCTTTAGCAACGGAGACAAAATCAATATGCATTCTTTCTTGATAAGCTTGCACGAGGTTGATAAATATATTTATTTTCGGCTAACGTTTCGACGTCTTCGTCTTCCTCAGAGCCGGTGATCCGAGTCGATCGTCCACGCTTGTTGTTCGCCTCGACGTTGCGTCTAAATAAATCTAAATAATCGTCTAAATATAAATATATTTATCAACCTCGTGCAAGCTTATCAAGAAAGAATGCATATTGATTAGTCACACCGAGGTTTAGGGAAGGTCGGTTTCGAAATATTACTACGCTTTGTGCTAGCTGATAATACACCGACCTCTGCACGATGTGCGCAATGATGTATGTCCGGAAGAAATACAAGTTGTTACCACCGGACATTGTCATTATATATCCACCATCAGCATCGTGTATAAAAGGGCATCACTGAGTGAGGATGCCTCATTCGAGAAGATGGCTCGCTGAGGAAGATCTGGAGACAAAATCATTCTCACGATGCTGATGTGTTCGGGTATGTGTGGCATCTACAAGACATTACGCATTTAACGCCGTCCATTACAGCGCAGATATGTTCGTCGGATTATCGATTACTTTGAATGGCTAGTGCCAAGAATTGGTTTACAGTGAGAAGCACGTGTACTAATACCAGGTTTGACGTCTGCGCTACAGCATCAACCTATGGTAAAAGCGAGGGCGAAAGGTTCTATATGGGCTCAGAGACGTTCTAGAGAAAAAAAACCACAGTTTTCTACAATGTCGCGCCTGCCATTTTAACGTGACAGTTAGACCCAGGAAGACATCTCAGGAGCCTCACATTGAGAATCTTAGGTTAGAAACAATGTGAGCATGGTCAAGAAGGCTGACTTAGTTACTTATTTGAAGGGATGTTTCGTTGGCCCACCTTCACTGTTAATGTTCGCTCCAACACAAACTCCATTCGTCCCTCTCTTGCGCTAATGTCTTTCATGGTGTTGACCCACTTCGAGCTTGATGTCTGCGAAGATCATTCCGAATTCCTGAAATCGTTTCCATCAGCATGTGAATGCAGGTGGGTGATTGACGTTAGCAACGAGCACGGCCACCTATCGTTTGGGTAGTTGTCTAAGAGAACGACTGCATTCCCTTAGAGTTCACTCCACTTTTGTTTTTCTCTTGTTTCACCTATTCTTCTTGTTATATGACGGATCCATTTGCACTCTGCTTTGGATGTGCATTCTGCTTGACCCCAGTGATGAGGCTTATTTCTAAGCCCTGTGCCATGAACGTCGGTAAAACGTTGTGAGTGCCTGTTAAATTCTACAAAACATCAAAAACTCTGTGGCTAGTAAGCAATACTCTTGGGCTGCAAAAAGTACATCAACTCATGTTTCTACTGAATTACATGGTGCACAGAGGACTACTGAGTCAAAAAAGTAAGTGTGGACTTTTAGGTCCGCTAGTTGGTCGGTGGCTTCCTGAAGCCTTTCGGGGTCCGAGAGGACCGAATATGGCCCATCTTGCTCTCGTTTCTTTGTGTGATTTCTCCTTCACGTTATTTTCTATGTTCACTGAACGTTTAAGGTGCACGTACGAGGTAGTCTCTGTAGTCAGAATATGAGTAACAATAAGATAATATAACCATTCGATATGTTCGCCATGAACACAACGGTTTCTTCGTAAATTGGTTCTTCGGCTGTTTTTGTGCAGTCCGTCCTTTTCTCCTCCCTTGCTGAGTTAATTTATCGTTGCATATGCTCCACAGGTACTCTTCGAAAGATGACAATGTCTTCCGTGAAACGAAGACTTGATAGCAATTTTCCACGAAGACGTACGCCCTTTCACAAATCGGGTGACTTCATTATCCACTGCAGTGCGTTAATAAACACCTTTCACCACATTGTTTTGTGTAGCCTTGTAGAATTCTTTTTTCTATGGGAATCGTGAGGGGTCAGTGAAAAAGTTAAACATTTGTGCTGTAGTTCTGAAAGCAGTCAGCAAGTGTTCGTATACATGACGGGTTCACTTCTAGGTCGACGAGCGCTGATACGATTATATTTGTTTCGGTACTGTCCAACAGATTTCCGTAGTCGGTGAAGATTAGGAGAGACAGGTGCTACGCGTGGCAAACCTCTTTAACCCGTGATACGGTTCAGTCGTGGTTATCGCAGCAGAACCTCTGTCGGGATCCTGCTAGCTTAACTAGTTGTACCTTAACCAAGGTCACTGATATGCGCAAAGGGATAATCATCGTTAACAAATTTTAGAGTAGATATTAAAAACCACATGAGACAAAAGTTACGAAAACTCTCTCGGTCGCCTTTTCCCAGCAGAAATTTTCTCTTTTAAAAGACGAGATTTCCTATGGGTTGTGAGACGTATTTTGTGGTGCCCACCTCGCAAGAAGAGCCTTGGAGGTGTGCCTTTCTTCATGCTTAGTATCGCAGCTTGAAAGTATCTAATTGTGGTTATGCTACTATGAAAATTATGATATTGTTTTTTTTACGAAGGTGTTTGAGACAAATAATGGCCAGTCGCAGTGAGAGGATTTGGCACAACGAGATTAGATTGGAAATAGATGAATGTACGACAAAGCCTAAAGATAAATGGGCGAGTGTAGCGCAGTGGTAAGAGGCGCACTACAATACAAACGGGATTGCTCCTACGCCTCAGGCTCACCGAGCCCGCTATCCTTCCGAGTCCGGCAAGCTGCTATCAAAATACCAATATTTCTGGGAGGATAGCATCACTGACTTCATACATCAGTAGGCCACCGCGACTCATTGTGTAAGCCTGATATACTTTCATTCACCTCTAACGATGCTTAATGAAGCGGAATGCATGGCGCATCTGTTAGCGATTGATCAACTGCGGAACTGCTCTCTCCTTTATTTTTACGACAAAGACAACGCCTCCGAAATTGCGCAACGACAACTTCGCCTCGAGAATGACAAGATTCTTGTCATTTAACTCACTTATGCTAGTTTCCCAGTTTCTCTTTTTTGTGAATATCACGTGAGATTTTAAGCGATTTGCGTCTTGAAGCAATACGTAGATATTCGCACGTGGGCATTGTTGTGGTGCTACGGGTGCGGAGCATGATGTGGTCTGTAGGCCGTGTCGTCACATTCGTGTTCACTTGATGCGACCACAGTGATGATCTGAAGGTAATTTTCCTTCTTTTGAGTAATTTTGTTTTAGCACCGCCGTAATTCCTGCCATTAGTTTGCCCTTGGTAAAATTTCTGGCTGGTAGAATTCTCTCTATAACCACATTTTAAGCCTTATTTGCTGCTTTTTTCATATTAGGGTATGATGTGGGATATAACCAAAATGAAGCCGAGATATGAGCAAAACACGGAGCCTCGTATGGGCTTCGAAGCCACAATCACACTTTCAAGGGACCAACGTGCTATTCAGCGCACAAACCGAGGTCCTTGCATTGCCTTTCTCATAACCAGTTTTTTTAACCTAGCGTTAGCATCAGCAATCACCTTTCCGCGAAAATGATCTTAAGAGCAGAAATCGGCGATGAACCCACATAAGTTGAAAATGCGGTTGAAACCACAAAGCGTAACTTTTTTCACTGCCAATTCTTTTTTTTTTCATAGCGGAGTATTATGTGGAATACGGCCACAATGATGATGAGATCTTTGCCAAAGTCGCGAAAGCGTGGAACGGAGCAAAAATAATAGGTAGAAAATATGGGAATAAAAAAAGATGGGAGAAAAGTGAAATAGATAGACAAACAAAGGTAAAAATAAAAAGAATAAAAAAATAAAAAACTTAAGGTTTCAAAAACAAAAATAAACAAAATAAAAAGGAAACAGATTATTTGTAAAGAGCGTCGACTGCATGCATGATTTCGATGTTATATTTATAATCGTAAGTTATAAAGTATATGCTCTTGAACAAGCCAGTACTGCATCGGTAAAAGATTAAGGAGTAGAAATACTTGGTATTATTACTACCATCACTATTTTATTTAATTTTTCTCCCAGCCATTCTTTTACCATAATCCCACATCCGTGTTGCATCAGCAACCACCCGTCAATGGGAACGATCTGGTGAGCACACATGAAGAAGTGTATGTCAAGGTGTTGTCAGTAAGTGCTATAAACATATTATAGCTAAAGGTTTGTCTCAATGGTTTTCTTCTGAGCGCAGTGAGCAGACCAACGACAACAGTTTGCTTTACCATCCACGACGGTCTTCGGACTTCGAAGGTATCGTTCCGCTATTCCAAATATGCATCATTTCAAGTTACTCAAAAGGCGAACAATCTAACTAGGGTTCGAAAGATTGATTAATTTCAAAATTGCAGCTGTACAGAAAAGTAACTAAGTGGCAGATTATTCGCCTTCCGTCTTCGTGTAACATACGCAACTGGTTTCTGCCTTAGAAGTCCACTTATCTCCACCGCCTTTATGTTTCTTCCCACGTTGCATGGACGATTATTCCTGCTCCCTTTGCATCAACATGTTCGATAGCAGAGAATCAACTATTTCTTTCCCAAGTAACATCGCGTGCTTCATGGATGCTATCAATACCGTTGTGTTGTTCTACAGTTAGTCACAGTCGTAGTCAAAACAGCCATAAGATAATAATTGGTTTCATACCTGAACAATGCGAGGTATCTGTAATGCTGGTTCCGTTGTAAAACCCTTAAATTTGCTGCGTGATGCGAATACTTGGATACTTGGATACTCGGATACTTGGACGACCGGTTCTCAAATGCTTGTGCGGGTCCAGCACATTCTCAATTTTCGGAGTTTCTCTGGTTTAGCCATTGTGTTTCCCTGATTTTCCAACGTCAGCCTGGTGAAAGTCTGCCCTTCGCCGTCACCACCACAGGCAGTCGCAAACCTTTGTAAATCAGAGGGATGTTTACCACTATGCCACTAGTTTCATATCATGCTGATCCTGCTACTGGTTTACTCTTAGCTGGGCTTCCTGATGGAAACGCCGGACTCCTTCTTAACTTGCGAAACCCTATAAAGGGGATGAATCCTTCGCTGTTCATCCCAGCCCGACATCCATGAACACTTCTCAGCCTTTACAGATCATTTATATTGAACAAGTAAAACTGTTTCTGCAAAAAACCGCATTCGCAGAAAAACACAAATTGGAGCAGATACCAACATCTCTGGACGAAAAAGACAAATCACAAAGGCCATTGTGGAACACCCAACATCGCAAGCAAGCGAAGCCCGTCATCAAAAGGAAATGAGATATTGCAAAAAACTGGGGGCTAAATCCGTTATACAGCCATTTCTAATAAGAAATGAACGAGAATTTGAATAACCCGAATTCTTGCTTGCAATTTAGGCAGAAATATGGAAGCAACACGCGTGTGAGACGTAGTGTGTGGTGAAAGCCGAACATGGCGCGCCATGGTTTTACCCAGGAACACAAAGCTCCCAGAAATTCTCACGTTTCTCATTCTTCCTAACAAAATTTTATCGCATTGGTGAGGTGAGAGCTTACTTTTAACAAGGTGTTTTCATCAGAAGAATGTTCTTTTGGCTTATGAGTGGTTATATGCCCTTCAACGGTTCGTAGAGCTAATGAGCATTGCTATTCTTTCCTCGATACTTCATAGAAATATGATGTCTTCGATAAGACGATAATGATTTGTACTACACAAGGTAGAGAGTCTTCATAGTAAAGTTGTGTCTAGTTATTTATAGCTAGAAATTGTTCACAAAGTGAATTCCTCTTGTAATCCACCGTACAGAAATCCTTTTATGGCTCAATAATATCCGCAAGAAACTTTTACTTTTTTATTCTTATTTTCTCCACTTCTGGAAAATTTCTAGAAAACAAGGAAAGAAACCGAATAGCTATTAGGATTATGCTTTTACCCTACCTTTTTGCCATTTTTGCTTTTTGGTTTGGTGACTTTAAACGGGAAAATTGACAGATCTAGAGAACAGATAGATTTGAAAACCTGACAACTTCCAATCTACCAACTACACTTTGTATCATATGACCTAAGAATCAGAAGGTGCGAAATGTTGCCATTAATCGAAGGTATCAGTAGGATAGGATTTGCTTCAGAATACACAGGCCTGAGTAACCCAGATGTGTTTGTGAGTACTATTCAGAAACACAGTAGCGCGGTGCTCTACTGTTAAATTATTATAATTTAGCAAAACTCAGTGTTATATGAAGCATATCAGCCGACTATCACAACGCATATCAAAAATAACACTACATGCTCATCTCCTGTCAGCAAGATCACGTTAGCTTCCGCCAACTTTAAAGTGAGAAACCAGGTTAATGCATTTCCGAGCCATTTTTCATCTCTTCAGTAAGAAAAAAGTTTTATTTATCGCTTGTTCAAGTTCTTTCTAAATCAGAAGTTAGAAAAAACGAGGATCTGGATATTGCGGTAAGAAAATGCAAGACAAGTTGCGCAGGCTAAAGGGTGACGCTGCACCACTAGATCTTGACAAATTCAAATTCAAGTTTGGCGCCCTCTTCCAAACAGGCTTCTCGGCAGCCCTTCGTCTGATGTCGAATAGAGGTCGCGTTGGCCTAAAATTGTTGCGCAGTCTCGTCAACGCTTTCAGCACTTTTCATTGCACTTCTCACCGTATTGCTCACCACTTTTCACCGTGCTTTTCACCGTATTGTTATTTCACCTCTTTGTTTTTTCCAGATTTATTGGTAATTTCTTTAGAGCAAAGCATTTTTGTCCTACTTAGTTTTGCTTTAACGGTCGATATACATGCTATGTACTCTATGTTCAGCCAGAACTGTTAACTGTGACATATCGATTCTTTAGTATTGCAGATTCAAGTCTTCTTTGCCCCAAAATCAACTTCATGTGAATCAAAGAGGCATATCGATGAGAATATGGTGGTAAATTAATGACGTGTTGGTGTACATTTCTTGAATAATCCATTGTCTTGCAAAAATAACTTAGCTTTTCGTGCAGAGCAGTAGCTGATAGGATAGGAAGGTTATATTATGAGACAAACTTTGCAGGATTTCGCCACAGTGTTATGGAAACAAGCAAACAGGCTCGAATTTTTTTGGCTTTTGCAGAGCACAAATTCATTTTGCAACTTTGATGGTTCTTATAGTAGAACATTGGCACTCTTAGGTAGCAGAACTCTAGCGAATGAAACCCATTAAGGCCTAATGAGCCCATTTCACGAGGAAAGATAGATAAATATGGCAAGTAGGTTTCTGCTTTATATTTATCCCACCAATTTTGCAATAAATTGGTGAATGTGGCGTACTCAGTAGAATGTGGCATTGAAAATATTTTGAGATAATTTTCGCGCCATGGAAAATAGCATGACTTAAAATCTGTGTATTTCTCACGAAACCTGTGTTCTGGGGTTATACCTATACCAGAGTTGGTACGTGTTAAAATTATGGGAGGATAAAAAGAGTTCACTAACAAGCTCATGTGCTTGGTCAACAAATCTGTCAGTATCAGCATGGGAAGACATGAATCTAGTAGTTTTAAAAGTAGATTCAGCGGTAGTGAGTTGCATCATTATCGTTTGCTCATTATGTAATTCTAATAACATGAAAAATGAAGCAGACGAAATATGAACGCTCAAAGGTTAACCGATTTGGGAAACCTCAGTTCTCCAAACGAGGAGATCGGATCGCATCTCCATGACCAGTTAGGAGTTGCACAAGAAGAGAAGGAAAATAAAGCTTAACCCTACTGCAACATGTTTAACACGGCTAGTAATAAATGCCACCTGCAGAAGAACTTTATAGGACGACCTACATCGATACAGACAGAAGAAAATGAAAGACGATGATATTACTGTCAACTTCCTTAGAGCTAGAAGCCACAATTTACATGTAGTTCTCAGAAACAATATGACAGCCTACTTCCAAAAAGTGAAAATCCCAGACCAAAGAAGCACGTCGCGCGCGGTCATCCTGCCCAAGAAAGGTGACCGAAGTGATACCATTGGAGCAAGCAGGATTTCGACAAGGATTCTGCTGTAAACACCACATCAAAACTTGTCCAGAGTCATTCGAGTTCGTCAAAAATATCATCTTTTCCTAGTCCTAACCTTTTTCGACTATAACGAAGCGTATGACAGCGTCAAAATGAAGGCAGTCCTATCAGCGCTCGCCGACCAAAGAGTAGACCCGTTCTATACAAGAACTCTGTCTGACTGTTATCGGAACTTCGCTACGAAAATACAGCTTTTCCATCGACGTCTTACCATTCCCATATGAAAGCAGGTTCGACAGGGCGACACAATATCACCAAAGCTGTCTAGCGTTGCACTGCAGTGGGTAATGAAATCACTCTATTTAGATGAGAAAGGCATACGTACTGACGGAAAATTCTTGTCAAGCCTTCGCTTCGCTGATGACATTGTCATCTACTCAAGAAGCACTAGCGAAGAGACAATGATCAGTTGCATAAAATTCTGAATGAGAATTGCACGATGGCATGATCAACCAATGATCAATGTACTCAACGAAGTGGGAAAAGATCGGACTGCGCATAAACCGGAAGAAGACTCAGTTCATGAAATTCTATGGTGCGAAGGTGGCAAAATTGAACTCGATGGCTCTCTGACTGCAGAGACCACCTCTTACTATACCTTGGGCAATCAATGAATATTGATAATAACATGGAGCAAGAATTAGACAGAAGAAGGAGAACAGCTTGGGGCACATTTGGGCCTCTCAAAGAAGTCATCGACCAACTGAAGAACCCGAAAATGCGCGCTCAGCTTCTCCATTCAACGGTTCTGTCAGCGCTCTATTATGCTGCTGAGACTTGGGCTGAAACTTCAGCCACGTAAAGAATACTCCACACTACTCATAGAACGTTAGAATGATGTCTTCTTAAATATAGCCGGCACTCTCAATATGTAGGTGGAATGGGAAGCTCTAATCTTCGAAATCCAGAAGACCATACATCGATAGCGATACACATATGGGTCGGTCACGTAATGAGAACAGACGATAGATGGACAAAAAAACTGTAAAGTAGACTCTACGAAAATGCAGAAGTTCTCTAGGACGAGCACCCTACGCGTGGGGTGGACGCGTTCGTAACCAAAGTTAGTCGGTTGTACTCGCAGTTGCAGTTGTTTTACAGATCAGAGTATAAGACTCGAACGGTCTACCGCGCCCGAATAAAACCGCCACCATGGACGATAATTGCGAGGGAAAGAAACAAATGGCAAGTGTGCTGGAGTCCGCACATCTCATGTAGACGGACCATCCAAATGTCCAAATATCCAAGTGAAGTACATTTCTCCACATCAACAACCGCATTGGCTTATTTAGATAGATGAAGTACTTCAAAAATCAAGGACCACTTATCAAGAGGCAACGACGGAGTACGTTAATGGAATATTCAAGAACACTGCTTAATCCACGGTAAAATGGAAAAAGTTGTCTTGAAGAGGCTTTTTAGAATTTAACTGTTTCCATTTCAACAAGTGGACATCACAATCAGCTCACGTGCACCGATTTGTAATACAAAAAGTTGTTATTCCTTGCTTCATATGATTCGAAATCAACGCGTATTTTTTACAATGTAGTTATAGAATGTTTATTAACGGGCGACTCACTTTATCTAAATGCGCAAAACACTTGCACCATCTGTAGTCCCATTGATCGTCGAGTGACTCGAGCGGGCGCCAGTAAATCTTCCATTTTTCCCTGTCGCCTTCCAGAGTATCCCAGTGCGTTCTGCACGCTCTAGGGACTTGTTGAACATCATTCCTTTCTTCTAGAGTCTTCGTGAAGAACTCTGACCTTCGGGTCGGTGGTCTTTCTGCAGTGCGTTTGACATTCCGAGGAATCCAGTGACTAACGGCTCTTGTCCATCGGTTGTCATTCATAAGCATTACGCGTCCGGCCCACCATATCTTCGAACGTTTGTCGTACAGAACGGCGTCTTTGATTTTGATCGTTGACGCAACTTCGGGTCCCTCCCCTTACTTGCGTGAAACGGGATACTGCTAGCATCGTGCTTTCGACTGCACTTTCAATAACGCTGAGTGATTTTTTCATCCTACTTACGCAGCGACAAGGTTTCTGACGCATACGTTAACGCAAAAAGTAGCGTTGAGTCGAAAACGTGGTCACGGAGTCGAGTGTTCTTTGTCCTCTTCACTTCATCCTTGATGCTTTTGAATTCTCCCCAAGCCGCTCGTTTCCTTCTGCTCAGCTCTGGAGCTAAGTCGCTCAACATGTTGATTTCCCGATCTAGATAGACATAATGGAAGCATTCGGAGACATTTGTTCAGTTGAGCGTGAATGGGACATACAAAGCCAATCCGTTTCTCATGAACATCGTTTCTGTGACATTTCGTCGAAGACCAATCTTTCCACAGGATTTATCAAAATCGGTAAGCAAACGTTCCACTTGGATAATCTTTGGTGTTGTAAGGACGGTGTCATCTGCAAAGCGAAGATGGTATAATTGCCGGCCATCGATCTTCTCTCTTATATTGTCCCAGTCCATTGTTCGCATGACGCTCTGGAGTGTGGCGGTAAATAATTTTGGCCAGATGGTATCGCCTTGCCTAACCCCTCCTTTGAAGTCAATGTTAATATCGTTGTAAAATGATGGTTGTGAAATTTTTGTGCATCTCACGATGAATCTTTATGTACTGAGTAGGGAGTCCTTGACTATCGAAGGCTTCCATGCCTACTTCTATCTCAATTGAGTCAAAGGCCTTCTTTAAATCGATGAAAGCGAGACAGAGCGGTCTTTTGTACTCTCGCGATACTTCAGTGAGCCGTGTTACCGTGTGGATGTGTTCCATCGTACTAAATCCTTTTCGAAACCCTGCTTGCTAACATGGCTGTCCTTCGTCCAGTGTTCTGTCAACCCTGCTTAGGATGACTAGAATGAAAAGTTTGTAGACGACAGACAGCAAGCAGGTTGGGTGATAGCTGCCGATATCGTGCAGGTCACCCTTTTTGAAGTACAACACTGTCTTGCTAGTCTTTCACTGAATAGGGACCTTGCATTCAGAGAGATAACCTGTAAACAGCCTACCCAGTGCCTTTACGAGGCCTGGCAGGTGGTTCTTCAGGTGTTCTGATACATGTCCGGACCTGGTGCTGTTCGACTTTTCACTGACGAAATGGCATCTCGGATTTCGGTATGGAGAACCGGTGACACAACACATCCATCCTTATTTCATATGACGGAAGGTGGACATGGCTGTCGAAGAGATCTGAGTACTATTGGTGAATGGTTTTCTCTATTGCCTTTCTGGACGCCGTAACAGTTACGTCTTGACGTCGGAGTGCAGTTATTTTGGCCTTTTAATTGGCGAAGCTTCGGTGGACTTTGTGAATGCTTTTCCAAGCCTCTGTAGCTTCGACCATCACTGCTGCACTTCTCTCTTTAAGATCTTTTTTTATCTCCTGCCTGCGTTGTTTTGCAAGTTCGGACGTTAGTCCGAATTTGCCTGCAGTTCGTACGATTCCACGCTGGCGTATCAGCTCGAGTGTTTCTGGAGACAGACGTCTCTTGGTGACTTTCGAACTCTCAGCTTTCACAGCGCTTCTGTGAAGATGTTGAATCAGCCGATCGTTTTCTTCGTCGATGTTGTCGAGAATGGCATCTATCCAGCAGCCGACTAATGAATTAAACAAGTCCCAGTTTTTGGTGGTTCTGCGACTTCGGTTTTAGGATTTAGCGGCTTTTTCTCCTTTTCGCGGAAAGAGAATCTTCCACAAAGGAGGCGATGGTCTGATCCCGTGTAGAATTTTGGGACAAGAGTGACTTCGGTTAGGGAAAGCCTTCTATTTACTGTGATGTGGTCTATTTCGTTATGGTACTCTCCATTGGGAGACTACCATGTCTAGCGTTGAGAGTGGGGTTTTTGGAACTGCGAATAACCATGAATGGTTTTTGTCGTCATGTTAAACTCAGAGAGCCGCCTAGCCTGTTTGTTCCATTCTAACTCGTAGGTTCCAATGTGACGTTTTTCAGGCGTTCTCGGCTCAATCTTGACGTTAAAATCTCCAATGATGTCCTTGAAGAATGTATGATCTTTCCTGTAGAACTTCTCCAAGTCCATATAGAACACCTCGACCTCTTCGTCATAGTTCCATGTCGGCGCGTAAACGACGAAGATTGTCAACGCCAGAATTGATGTACGTTTTCTTGGTCTTAAACGTTCGATGCGGGTTGTAAGTTGTTCGAATGAATCAATGTTCATGGACAAACTCGTGTTGACAAGAACGCCGACGCCGCCGACTCCTTTACTGTCGCATGTTCCGAGGAACAGTTCTTCTCCGGTGTCATATGCCTCGTTGAATGGGTGGCGTCGTCTCGTCTCGGCCCGGCCGATGACATCGTACCTTATCCCTCGCAAGTCTTCTACCGAGAACTCGGATACAAGTGTTACAAGTGTACGTGCATTGTAGGTACAGATCGCCACCTTGGTTGTTCGTGATCCAGACAGCTTTTATTGGCGCTGAGATTTTAGCTGCCTCTCCGTACTCGTCCTACCCTACGCTGCCGGACTGGCTGCTCCTTCGGAGTCAGAGGAATAGAGCCCTTTTTTTTTTTTACTGTTTTTAGCTTTTTGATTCCCACGTATACTCGTTGGGGTCTTAACGTGGGGGCTGTGTTTACTAACGGGTAGCTCACAGGCTTTCCCAGAGTGGGTATGGAGCTTATTTGTTGGAGGCGACTATCTCAAAACGTCGAAACACATCTCAAAAAATTCTGATGTGACATATGAGCAATGTCAGTCGCCATTTAATTTAATTTCGTCTTAACCAATTAACCAATAACACCTCGCTACTGTGTTTCATGTTTAGCTCAATCCTAACACGAGCACTTTTTCGTCGGTTGCGGACGCTTTTGTTTTTTGGCAACAAAAGGTAATTTTTCGACAGCTGTTGCGCCTTAGTGTTTGCGAACACGAGAGAATTATAGGAGAGTTTACCCTTTCGTTTTATGGCTGTGAATGATGTGATGATGCTACCACTAGCTGCGTGTTACTATGATATGTCATAGAAATATATTGTTGCCAGTAATTGGAGCTTTCTCACTATCATCAGTTTGTGCCTATTTCAGTGTTCTATCTATCCGCACATTCTGCGCAGTGACCCAGTGATTAAAGTGATATGATAGTTAGTTATTATTCAGATAACCAATCGATAAATCTTGTCGAAAAAAGTTCTTGTTAATCATTAAGTGTAGAGGGTGGTTTTTTCGATCGGAGGAAAATTTCTGTTATGAAATTTTAGAGGCATTATTAATCTTGCACACTCATCTATTTCTAATCTAGTCACCTAATGCGTCATCCTATCACTATGGTTGGCACTCTTCTTTTCCAATTTGCGGATCAAAAGAAACTCTGAATCATTGTTACTCACCAACTTGTAGAACTGGTAAGAGTGAAGTGGATACGTCCTACAATTGGAAGAAGTAATCCGCAACCGAAAGTGGCTCTATAAATTCGTTGCTGGAGACTTCAACACAGAATTATAAACGGCCAACGAAAATGAATACAGGGTAGAAAAACTCGGAATAGGAGAACGAAATAAGAATGAAAACCGTAGTGCAGGACTCTTGTCTACAGTACTTCTCTCCCATTGGAGTTTATTTTTAAACAAGAGAAAATCGCCGATCAACATGGGAGTCTTCTAACGGCACGACTCTTGCGAAGATCGTTCATATTCTGACGGAAAGAAAATGGTGCATCTGTGGCACCTCACTGGTACCTGTATTCTGTACAGGGCCTAATCATCGCCATCTCTGTGCAATGATTCAACACAGCAATAAGCTGGGAAAGAAATCGTGTCATCATCCAAGATGGTGGACATATATAAGGTCCAAATAGTTCTGTAGATAACAATAAGTTTGGTTAACAGCAATTTCAGTTACCCTATTATAAAACACGAAAATATAAGACCGGGAAGGAAATTGTAGAAAACACATACAACATTAGATTCGCTCTTTCTCTGTGCGATGATTGTACTGAGTGCGAAGTAAACTGGTCAAACGGGCACTCGTCAGCGCTTAGGAAGGTTGTATCCCGCAGCTGCAGTGTGATCCATTCGCTTTCTGGCGGTCAAATTTTGGCTGGAACTGTTGCATTTAAAAAAGGAAAACTCTTATTGAGCGATTTAGACTTCAATTTTGATACCATATCATATCTTAGCATATTCCATAAAATTAACTCCACGTCTCTCTAGTAAACTAACTGCTGCACTGAGTTGTTGTTTTATTTTTTGTTGACCTGGACATAACTACTACTTATTTATAGGCTTAACAACCCACGTTATCATCATTCACCAGCAATTTACTTGAAAAATATATTTGCTTCCAATCGAACTAAGTAAGCATATGCAGTGCTGCTTGAAAGCACTTGAACTGCAGGCGAATAACGAGAACTGCAATTCTCTACTTTCTCCCTTCTCAGAGATCGATTAAAACACTCGATAACCAAGAACTTGTTTGAATACAATTGAAGTTGAACATTCTCACCAAAAATGTTTAGAGTTTCAACTACTATCGGAAGTTTTGGAAAATTCGATGTATAAATCAACTCATCTATACCTCTTACAAAAGTCTTTAGTGACCATGAAGTAGATTTCCGCAGTTCTCTAGTTTTTTTTTGTCCAGGCTGTAAGTTTCCGCAAATTAAATCTATGTCCTTCTTAAAAGTTTACACATAAAGATAAAGAAGACAAAACTCTTGGAGTTAATCAATCCTTGAGGGATGCGCCATGGATTTGACCTCATTAAGCATCATTGGATGTTCTTGAGTGCATGTCTGGCCTTGACAATGAATCGCGATCGCCTACCAGTATATCGAGACGGTGCTGCTATCTTCCTAGACAAGTCTGGTACCATTTTCCCGACCCCGGAGAGATGGAAGGCTTGGTGAGCCATGGTCGCGGAAATCAATTCCACCTGTGTGTTGCACGATGCTTTCGACCACTACGCCACACGTCCCTGAAGAAGTTTAAACACAGAACGTAGAAACAGTGTAACATGTCAATGAAGTTCTCAAAGCCATAAAGTGTACAAAATTAAAGGTAAAGTCAATGAATTGCTATTGTGTCCTGCGCTCGAAAACATAGAAATCTTCAGCGGTTCTAACAACTACAAACCCCTATGGAGATAAATACAAACAGGTGGTGGAAGGAGAAATCGTTATGGATAACATGTAAGGCTTCCACAAGAACAACCTCGACTCCAAATTGATCAGATCCTACTAAAACCACCAATTTGAGCATCTTTTTCTTGTCATCTTAGCTTCTGCCTAGAAATGACGGTTTTCTTTCTAAAGAGAAGAGACGCTGACCTTAAATGTGAGCTCTTCGCTGTGCCTCAAGGATCAGTATCAATGAACTAAGTTGTTCAATATATCGTAAGACATGTGATGGTAGAAATTAAGCCAAAGCCATTACCGAAAAAACGAACTAAGTCGATGTCTCGAATAGGAGTGTTTGAGGTTTTCCAATATGTAAACTGTGGAATAAACACTTGCTCATTTTTTTTTCTTTGTTCTCGCTGCACACTTTGGTCTCACCCATTCAATAGCATTCACCAGCAAGGAACGTAGTCAAAAAAAAGAGACATTGATGACTGTAACTTTCATGAAACCATTAGGTACCTGCGATGAAACTCCGGAATTTACTTGTGCCAAATTGACGTACTCTATCGAAAACTATCAAACTTTAAGATTTGCAGAGATATTAAGTTGGAGTGGGCGAAGAAAATTTGGGTGAGCAAAAAATGGAACACTTATCGTTATTTTTCGATTTATTTATTTTATTGTATTTACTTGTGCAAATCATCTGAGAGCTCATTGTTTTATTTGCTCTTACCTTCATTCTGTTCGCAGATTTTTTTACTTTAATCGAAAAGTTCAATGCTTTTTTGCGGCCTGCAATTGAGAAGCGATGGCCCAGTATGCTCTTCGGATTGAAACATCTCCAGTTTATTCTGCAAAACTCCCTCAGATTTTGCTTACAAGGAAGCTAAAATTTCCATGCGCAATAAAACGCTCTTCACTATGAAAGGCAAGTCTTCGTGGAAACGTTCGAAATACTTTGTTGTTATTGCTACTACTACCGCTATTATTGCTGTTATCATTGGTTACGTCATTACTCCTGCTACTGCCATTGTTACTATCATTGCTTTTGTAATCGCGGCTAGAACGGTTGAAAATCATTGAGAGAAATTTAGATTGGAAAAAACCAAGAACTGCAAGCACTCTGAACAATTTCTTCACTATGTATTCTTTCTTCATAAGCTTACACGAGGTTGATAAATATATTTATTTTCGGCTAACGTTTCGACGTCTTCGTCTTCCTCAGAGCCGGCGATCCGAGTCGATGGTCCATGCTTGTTGTTCGCCTCGACGTTGCGTCTTCGCCTTCCTGTCGAGCCAATTTCTTCACTATCGAGAATGAGCTTGACCTAATCAATCGAAGGTTTTTAAAATCAAGTGTTTTATTCTCTGACCACATTCTCGATTACACTAATTTTTTCCTTCCAATTGCCAAGAAGTAATAGAACACGTGAACACACACATACACATACACATGCACACACAGACACACGCACACGAGAAGCTTATTATAAAATATTTATAAATCGTTGCAACAACATGAAAGCGAAAACATTTTTTTCCGATGTTCCTGGAAAGAAAATCCTTGAAAACCTAACAACATCAAAAAGTGTGATTCTATTTTAGAAATTAATCGATAGAGTAATTTGATGTGCATTGTCAATTGTCCATAATGAAAGTAGCTCCGCACTCTATTTTCTTAATATCGTGCATTTTAAAGAAAGGAAATAATCTTTTTGTGCTCATTGCGCATAATTGTTGGAAAATGTGTATTTAGCTGCAACAAGTGATTCATGGGCATCTGGAATTACAATCGAAGAAAATGAAGCCCGGTTAACCAAAGGAGAATAAAGAGCACAGTAGTCACATTTCGAAACAATTTTATAGCTCTAATAGCAAGTTTTCGACGATTTCAAAGTGACTCACTGCCATCGAAAACAGCAGGTTTCTCGCAGCGAGCAAGACGACGTAGAAAATTCTACCTATTGTGAGAAAAAGTCTGACACCTAGGGTCCGACGTGAGTTGATTTCCAATCATGTATTGGAAAAACAGCGCCTGACTTCGAATTTGAACCCCCATATCTCAGCTAAAGGTGAACTTCATCAACCATTAAAAACTTTAAATTTTAGAATTCTTTGCATGGTGGAAAAAAGCTTTTTAGCCGAGTTCATTGGTTGGATTGATGGTAACAATTGTAGGTTTTATTTCAAAAGTGCACTTTACGTATTACTGCAAGGAAACGTTATAAATTATAAACAAGAGGCATTTATGGCATGGTAACAATAGAAATTTTACACAAAAGGGTAGATTCTTTGCAACTACTGGAAAGCTGGATTTTGTAGAGATTGTGACAAGAAGAAGAGCTGAATAGTTGCCCACGGCATCAGTAACGTGCTGTGAAAATATGGCATGAGAATAAGCATCCTTTGAAACAGACTACGAAGTACTCTACGCTTTGAAGAAAACACTTTCTACCTATACATATCCTCGGCACATACTATGAATACCTATTTGATGTTCCACCTTTTTGAGCTATAGATTGTAGAACAAATGCTTCGGGGCTAAATGTTTAGAACCCTGGCGAGAGGTTCTAAAGGGTGTAATCCAGACACTTCAAATGTGTACCTCCTGCACACATAGGCTTCCTTTAATCTTTCTTACAACTCTCTTCTGTGATTAGCCATCTTTCGAGGATATAAAATCTCCCAAGCTCTAATTGTTGCCGTGTAAGTATCAACGAACACAAAGGTGGTTACGGTTGAAATTCAGGCAAACATGCCAACTCGTCCGAAAGCGTCTCTTCATTTGTACATCGCATTCAGAACACCTATCAGTGGCTTGGTTTGACTAAGAAATCAGTGTTCGACAAGGTATAGATTGATTGCAAAAGGTCTGGGAAAATGAGCCTCGCCTTACTTATCCCTACCAATGCCTTAACCAATGGCTTTACCACCACACGTTATTTTGATCTACTCAGCATTTTGAATGTTTGCAGCTATATCTACTTTGCGGTTCCACGCCCTTCTTAGATTCGATTCGTTTTCCTCGCAATCATTCTCCCACAATGCTATTCGAAAACTTTTGACTGTTCCTTCGGCCACTGTTTGAAGACTTTTCGCCTTCTTTATTAATACTATAGAACGCTGGTCAAGTTGATTCTTCTTGCGCTCTTGAGATAACCGGACTAACACGTTGCCACATGGATTGCAGAAGAGCGCTGTCAAGCAGCGCTGCGGCGTCGCCACGTCGATTGGAACAGAGTGCTATCACATGTGACGTGGCATCTTGTCTCAGAATAGTATTCTGAGCTGAGTAAGGTTGGTTTCTCACAGTGTCTGGTTCACATACGAGTGATCTTGCTTTTACAAGTCAAATATTTATCCGCATGGAGCTCACAAGACGGGAAAATTCGAATTAATCAAGGAGGCCCTACATGCCCTTTAGCAGAAGAGGAAATCACAAAGGTACGAGACCTCCAATCTTGAAACCAAATTTCACTAAACCTCTGCAAAAATTACCAAAATCTCCTTCGATTTTTAACCTTAAATAAAGCCAATAAAAAAGAGATTTGTTCGGCAAATGTTTCGACGATTTCGTCTTCTTCGATGCCAGATTGATTTGAGCCGACGGTCCACATGTGTTCGTCGTCGCGATTTGGTTGCTCGTTGTTGTGCTGAGTCGAATCCAGCGAAGAAGAACACATTTCGAATGAATAACTTCAGTTTGCAGTGTTCTGGCGGCAGTGGATCAGTTTCCATCTTGTCTAGAAGTCGGCTGCTAATTTGTATAATTAAATAATGTGCTATATAAGGAGAATGCCAAAGATAGATCTGATGGTTGAATACTACTTTTATAGATCATTTTAGATATTGTCGACACAGTGCTGTGATCTTTCGACTATATGCAAACAAGGAAGACAAGAAAAACAATGACACAGGCAATAAGGAAACAAGATTTTCTTATGCATATGTCGTTGTGATTCAACCTCCCAGCTCGCAGGAAGGCCATCTCCAGCACATTCAGTGCTGTATTTGTAGGGTGTGGTCCTATCTAAACCCCAATCTTTCGGACCACTTTATGTAGTACGGTTGTTGCACCAGCGCTACCTTTCCTTTCATTGATGTCCCATTTTCTGTGTGTACAATTTTTATCCGCTTCTATGATATCTGCTCTGCTCAAAGCTGAACGCAGTGTAAAATCTCTGCACTATATCATAGAGCATGGAAACTACTTGTTCCAATAGTTACTATTGTGATATGACCTTTAAGACCACAAATCAGTTGTCGCTGTCACATGCTGCACTTTGCCTATTCCGCGATATGGTTTGCAGTCGCCTATCTCGATGTTACGGTCCGACCATCTGCATACTATATCTACACCTTTTCTTTTGATTGTCGCATTATGTGTCTCTACGTAGTGATCCTTAGCTATCTAGGGTCCCATGTGCTCCACCGATCTGCAGCTTCTCTGCTGACCTGTGGATGCACAATAATATAGTATCCCTCATCCACGCGACCATAGTCTACAGCCTGCAACGTGTTATATCATTATTTCTTAACCATTTCACTTTGAAAATGTTGTATGAGGTGTTGTACAATATATTGGTCTGCCTATTGCTCTCTATACTATCTCTATGCAGTGGTTGCGTAACTGCTTGTATTTGTACACTGAAGGTCTCATCATTGCCATTTCGCTATCACTCTATTATTATTGTGATATAAACGGTTTAATGATGCAAGTTTGAGTTCTGGCGTTACGATCACAAGGAAAAGACCCGTGTGGTAGGAAATATTGCACAAACGGGCAACTTTACTGTGTAGAACACTGTTGTATAACATTGGTAACGAGTGTTCTATAAGTTATAGTGACCGATCCAAAAGCTTACAAAAAATGAAACGGTTATCTTGATCCGTCTTAGCAAGATTTCTTGGTACACAGATTTTAGTTGTTCAGAAGTGTGTCTTTCAAACCCAGTTATTCCAAAAGCTCAGTGTTCACTAAAGTGAAGCTGAAGCTTGGACGGACTGCGTCTGAACAACGATTGCTCTTTGAACCGTAATTGAGAGGAAAGACCAACATCCTAACCAAAACAACATTCATAACCAAAGAAAACAATTTTGGAAAGTCAACAGTTGGCGAGTAATTTCTATTGCATTCTAGGTTGTAAAGTTGCTAAAGTGTCATGCATTTCACGAACTGTTGTAACTAGGAAAAACAAATTAGCACTAGATTTCGTGAGATTTAACGTTGCTCCTGTCGCTCCTATAAATAGTGATGCATTGATATACAGCAGGAAGTTGTTACCCAGTCTAAATTTTCGCTAAAGTATGGCTATGGTTTTTGGCACATAACAACTCTTTAGAGGATTGACAAATGGGGAATATTTTGCTCAAAACTGTTGAATTTGTGAACGGTACTAACTCGACCACTTTCTGAAAACAACTTCCGTAGGCAGAAGTATGGCTCATGCCCAATATCCTCTTCACCAACGACCACGAGAGAAAGAAGCGAGTAGAATTGTGCTAAAGAAAAAACGATTAGTGAAAAATTGCTGCAATAATACTTAAGTACCAAGAAATGTAGAAAGTCAACAAATTTTTCATTTTATCTTAAAAGATGTGGTGTGTCTCTGGCACTAGTGCGTTTCACGAAAACCAACTATTAGAGCAGTGGCCTATTAATAAAACACCTGTTTTGTGGCTAGGGCTCGCGTCAAAAATTGTACTACAACTGGCCACTGACCGAGTCATTTTCGTCAGCTTCTGCGTTGATCACGTCCGTCTTAGTTGAGATGATGATGCAAGTCGATTTCAGACTCGTAACAAGCTCCCGATCTAAGGGTACATGGTACTCTTCGTGAACTCGGGGCTGGGTCGAGCCGGTTGCATGCTCACCGTGCTGGTGATGAAGAAGTATCCCAGTCGCTGCACAACATGTTAGGTAACGTGGAGGATGATCATTTTGAAACACCACATTTATTGTCGATGCATAGTCAATATGGCCCTTTTTCCCATAATACCTTTCAGTGCTTACCCATTCTACTTCATTTTCTCATTCCGTATCAAGCAACAATATCGTTCAACTGAATTCCCTAGAATCTATTACATTGCGGTTCAAGATGGCTACGATGAATGCTCAGATTCTCAAATCACATTTTCTTGCTGTCAAGGTTTTTCTACTTCGGCTACAATTTTTTGTAAGCTTTTTTATGGCAAAGAATTACAAGTTACCCGTTAGCACGCCATCCTCTATAATAAATCCCAGAATGCTATAAAAAAGACTCTTTCAAAAGAAACTATACAAATGAATAAATTGAGGAAGAGATTGCTAGCATTACACATCGCTAGTTCATTTTAAGCTGTCAATTCCTAGTGGCTGTTTGAACTTGCAGCGGAGCACTTCTGGCCCATTTCACGTTGTCGTTCACTGGAAGGACTATTGTGACGATCTGTGTTTACAGCGCACCACTCTTGTCACTCACAAATCACAAATCTGAGTGATCAGTTGGAGTGTAGCCGTATGTATTGAAGGATGTGTTTAAACCATGATGAGATAAAAATGTACGTAGAATATGATCTTTCTAAGAAATGGAAAGTAGGCCTCCACCTAACTACTTTGCCTTTGAATGCTTTTTTCCGTACCTTTATATTTCAGTGTGTTTTAGTGGGCTAGAAAAAATGGTCTAGTAATGTGTTGTTCACATTCTGCTAATGCCTTTTTATCCACAACGTTCGAAAGCACTACACAGCTCTAATTCTATCGGTCTATCTATTCTCTTCTCCAGCGTACAGCGGATGCCCTGCTTGGAAGGACTATCTTGTTTTACCTTATTTTGTATATAAGAATTACCCTTTTGTGTCGTATGTCTTCAGACGGAAAAGGATACGTGGCCTAATTTTTTGTTTAGTGCTGTCATCCTTCACTCAGAAAGTCGTACGTAAACCTCTAGAAAACTAGACACCACATACCTGCCTTCCCAATAGTCGCTGCCAGTATACGCCAAGATTCTGCAAGTGCATCTACCTCCAGAGCTCAATTTGTATACCATTTATCTTTAATTTGCTCATTATTTGAAAAGCAGTAGTATAAAAAGATTTTCGCAGAAAGAGCAGGAGGCAACCAATTCCTAAATACCAGTCAATTGGTAAAAATCTTTCAGTTCTGCGTACTGTAGGAAAATAGTGGAAACGCACAAAATTGGCTTTGTCCGAGAAGCAGAGGATGTGAGGCGTTAAATTGCAAGAGCACTTAGGACTGACTTCACTAAAACTTTCTTACATTTATTTACATGATCTTATAAAGTGATTTTTCTAGCTGGTGCGAGGTTGGCATAGGCCTTCATTGTCGTTTTTGTTGTTCTTGGTCGATGGCTGACGCTTCGGCGATTTCGCCTTCCTCAGAGAGGTGCTGTCACGAGCTAGTTATTTATACCTTTTTATGAATTGATCTTGTTGACACTGGGACAGTCGTGCCCGTAACAGCACGGCTCTGAGGAAGGCGAAATCGCCGAAACGTCAGCCATGGACCAACAACAACAACAACGACAACTATTTATGACGAGGTGCATAGAAAGTTGGGCTTTTGAATTATTAAGACATCCTTATATCTTTATCCCCCGTTCGCTTTAAAAACCCTCTTCTACAAAAAAACAATGGAGGCTTAACGCTACCCTCCATCTCTCATTTTCTGCTCTTCCATTCTCGATAAGAATTCGGTCGAGAGTGAAGTTGAAGATTTAGGGAGTTGACATGGTCGAAGAACACAATGTGGAATTTATGACCAGCAAGATTAATTCAAAACGACAAGTGAGGCGAATCGCTATAACAGCAGAAGTTGACAGTGTCAAGTATTTCCCACGACCCTCTTTCTATTAACCTCGGCAGTGATCAGAGAGTTGTCGGTATTCTTGTTGAGCAAACACGAGTGTTACTTTATTCTTGATTCCGTTGAAGCCGACGTTTTGGCAGTATAGCCTTGTTCACCGCCTGGAAGGGTATACTGATAGGCAATTTACTACGTAACACGTAACAATAACACAAACAGAAAGATAAAAATCTAAATCGCAATCACACGATCAACAGCTTCGCGAAAAACCCACCGTTTATTATGTGCCTTCCACTGACGAAGAACATCTGATCAGATTCGCATATGGTCGGTGAATGCACCACACCACATTAAAACTCGATTCGATAGTACGGGGCGAGATCACATGCGATCTCCGGTGTCAAGTATGTTAAACCATGCGTCTTCAGTTGTATTCTTGAACGGTGATAAAACAGTGATTATGAGGTCTTAGCCGAAATTCAATGATTATTAGTTAAAATCTCACCGTCTTCTTGATTTTGCCAGCTTTTGAATCTAACTATTAATTTTGTCTCTAATCTATATGTCCCAGACATCCATTATACGTTGCGACTAACACATTTCAGCAACCAGCAAGGGTTGCCAATTGAAAAAAAGCTTTCCGAATTAAGACGTTTGTGTCAACAAGATGTGATTTTTTTGCTTTGCCACTACAATTTTCTTGTTCTCCTTTAAAGAAGGAGCAAAACGATGAGCAGTAAATAAAACTTGTACTTCGTGATTTCGTCTGCAGCTTCACCTCAAGTGGGTGCAATGCTGATTTGTGCACCCCAGGTCATTTCCGATGACAGGTGATTTCTAACAGCATCGTTAAGGTAAAAGATTGGCAGACAGAAAAGCAGAGTAAAGGCTTCGGTTCATGTAGTAGATAACACGTGAGGGCCCGAAAAGAATAATTGCGGGTTCGAAGAGCAGTTGAGGTTTCTGGTTTTACTGAGATCTCACTAACCTTGCAGTTGTATTCTTCTTCAGTTTTTATTATTCGGAAGTCCGTAACTGGACAAACTTCAGATAGTAATTAAACTTCTAAAGATTTCCGACGTTTTTAAGAGTGATAGAGGAAGGTCTCTTTTTTAAGCTACCATGTCGCTAACTTGTTCTTCTGGTTATTTAAAATACTCCGGAATTGTTTGAAAACGGCATTGTCTCTTACGTGGGCGCACAAAGCTCAGCACTTGCGTAGAATTGCTGTTCTTTCCTCCTCAACTGTTTCAATTCACTTTAGTTGCACTCTGGATATGCAAATGCAAGACACCGGAATTGATTTAATATTACTTGTTTTACATTATACTGTTCAGCTTTGACATTGCCAAGAAAGGTAAAGCAGAAAGGCAAATGGAGTCTTGGAGAGCACAAGGAGTGATTGAGCAACTTGTATGAAAAGCAAGTAATTTCCATTAAGTCTTCTCCTTAATTGATGATCGGTTTTCCTTTGCAGTGAAAATGCTAGACAAACATTATCAACCTGGTCCACGCTAATTATTATTGCTACTACTTTACCAAGTAAACAAGTCTCACAAGGGATGCTTATTTGTAGGACCAACCCAACATTTTGAGAAATACCGATCGCCTTACCTTTTCACCTTCAAGCAAGCACAGTCAGATTATCTATATTATTGACTTAAAATTTTTTAATCATTGAGCTTTATTATCACACGTTTTGTAAACCTTAATGTGAAAGTGATCAACATTGCAAAACATTGCTGAGTCGGTCTCCACTGTGAGATTGCCACGTCTAGTACTTAGCAAGATGATTCTAGAATTTCGAGTTATCATGGATGGTGTTTATCATTATAAACTCATACAGCCGGTCGCCCTGCTCGTTCTATTCTAATCCGTGCATCCCAATTTGACGTTCTTCAAACGTTCTTGTTGTTCCAGTCTTAGCGTTAAAAGCTCCAGTTATGACCCTGAAGAATGCATGATCTTCTCTGTTGAACTTCTCCAAGCCCATATAGAACGCCTCGACTTTTTCTTCGTCATAGTTTGATGTCGGCGCGTAAACGACAATTCAAAACCTGTATTGATCCACATCTCTTCAATCGTAATCGCCCGATTCGGGTTGTTAGTTGTTCGAATGAATCGATGCCAATGACGAAACTCGTGTTGATGAGAACGACGACGATGTCGACTTCTCTACTGTCGCAATTCCGAGAAATAGTTCTTCTCCGGTGTGGACACCTGTGGACCGTCGGCTCAAGTCAATCTGGCACCGAAGAAGACGAAATCGTCAAAACATTTGCCGAACAAATCTATTATTGGCTCCATTTAAGATTAAAAATCGAAGGAGATTTTGGTAATTTTTGCAGAGGTTTAGTGAAATTTGGTTTTAAGATAGGAGGTCTCGTACCTTTGTGATTTCCTCTTCTGCTAAAGGGCATGTAGGGCCTCCTTGATTAATCCGAATTTTCCTGTCTTGTGAGCTCCATGCGGATAAATATTTGACTTGTAAAAGCAAGGCCACTCGTATGTGACCCAGACACTGTGAAAAACCAACTTTACTCAGCTCAGAATACTATTCTGAGACAAGATGCCACGTCACATGTGATAGCACTCTGTTTCAATCGACGTGGCGACGCCGTAGCGCTGCTTGACAGCGCTCTCCTGCAATCCATGTGGCAACGTGTTAGCCCGGTTATCTCAAGAGCGCAAGAAGAATCGACTTGACGAGCGTTCTATAATATTAATAAAGAAGGCGAAAAGTCTTCAAACAGTGGCCGAAGGAACACGCAAAAGTTTTCGAATAGCATTGTGGGAGAATGATTGCGAGAAAGACGAATCAAATCCGAATACTGCACGACTCCGTATGAGTCCGTAAAGTAGACATAGTCACAAGTCACTAAAATGCTAAGACGATCAAAATAACGTGTAGTTGCAAAGCATTATCTATTTCTTTGCATTTCTGGCCTTTGAGGGCTAAACAAAATACCTCAAGAATTTCACGCGTCGATGTTCTTGATTTCAGCGCCAGGATTATGGCATCCTTATCGAAACGATTACCGTTTTGCACTTGTGCTTCTTTTGTAGCTATAAGTGTACTTTTTTGAGTTCCCATCCTTCCATTCGGTGAGACTTTGGTGACCATGTCCTTCGATTTTGATATGTACGCCGGCCCATTCTAGGCACCGTACTAGTTCATTTCAATGTTAACGACTTTTTCTGCTCTATTTCGAGCAGAGGGTCATTTTCAAAAACCTTTTGAAATCAATCTATACCTTGTCAAACACTGATTTCTTGCGCAAGCCAAGCCACTGATAGGTGTTCGCAATGCGATATACAGGTGAGGAGACATTTTCGGACGAGTTGGTATGTGTGCCTGAATTTCCACGGTAAGACCTGTGTGTTCGTTGATACTTACACGGCAACAATTAGAGCTTGGGAGATTTTATATCCTCGAAAGATGGCTAATCACAGAAGAGAGTTGTCAGAAAAAATAAAGGAAGCCTATGTATGCAGGAGGTACACATTTGAAGTGTCTGGATTACACCCTTTAGAACCTCTCGCCAGGGTTCTAAACATTTAGCCCCGAAGCATTTGTTCTACAATCTATAGCTCAAACAGGTGAAACATCAAGTAGGTATTCATAGTATGTGCCGAGGATATGTATAGGTAGAAAGTGTTTTCTTCAAAGCGTAGAGTACTTCGTAGTCTGTTTCAAAGGATGCTTATTCTCATGCCATATTTTCACAGCACGTTACTGATACCGTGGGCAACTATTCAGCTCTTCTTCTTGTCACAACCTCTACAAAATCCAGCTTTCCAGTAGTTGCAAAGATTCTACCCTTTTGTGTAAAATTTCTATTGTTACCATATAATAAGCCTTCCTGCTTACAATTAGTAGGGCTGTTCCCCAAAATAACAATACTTCAAACAGAAATAAGATCCATTTCAAGCAACATTTTATTTTAGAAAGAAAATATTTATGCCATGAAGAGGTGCCTAAGGAAAAGTGTTCTTGAAAGTTACGTGGCGGTTATCTAGCCCCCACCCAATACTCTTCGCTGTCAGTTAGTCCGTAATCGCCTCTGTGACCTCTTGTGCTGCTCAGAAAACTGTATGATCTGTTTAACGTTTTGTTTTCTGCCTTCTATAATTTTTATGGCAGGTTACTAAGCGAAATACAACCACGACGTTGCTGAGATATTTGCAAAACTCTGGACCGCAGGTGTCTATGGTGGGGAACGAACGCGCTATTATCCTTTCCGGGGAGTAACGCGTTCACCACCACACCATGCGGGTCCTTTGTTTCGCACGTCTCTCAGATATTTCCATCGATCTTTTTGCCACAGCAATCACCCGTCAGCGGGGTTGATCTGGGGAGCGCAAATCGGCATGTATGATCTGTCCTAATGGGAGAGACGGAGATTGCATGAGTTCAGGTACAACATATTTGATCTCATGTAACGCATGCGGTGAGGGATCCATTGGGGAAACGTGTAGACCGCTCTGTGTCCTCGTAGAAGAAGAAGAACATCTAAGTGGGAAAGTAAAAAATTGGCGAAGCACACCTCTAGGTACAACACACAGGGCGCAAGAGCACAATGGTGATGATTTTGAAGTTATTGTCCGGGTTATAGAGCAGGAATCAAAAACGCACAAGGCTCAGGAGGCGTTCTGGATAAATTTCAAAAATCCAAAGATGTACCGGAAAGACGAATGGTTCACTACCACACGTGACCTGGCGTCTTACTTCAAATTGATTTTTTCACTGGGCTGGGTTCCGATGGTCATCCCATGTGAACAACAAGGTAGTCCCACTCGAAAGATTATGATGAGTAGTTTTTGATCGATATGGCATTCAGTTATATGTTATATCTTCATTAATACTATGGATTTTTTCACCAAACTGTAAGACTATCGTTACATAAAACACGTCGACATCGGTTAGGCAAATCCTTGATTTACTATGATGTCTTCTATTTCGTTATGGTACTCTCTATTGCCACCGAACTTTAACACCAGACTCCGTGCCCAACTTTTCGACTCCACGATACCTTTGCCTTAACGTATGCGTCAAAAACCTGGTCGCTGCATAAGATCGACGAAAGATCACCCAACGTTATTGAACGAGCAGTCGAAAGGACGATACTAGGAGTTTATGCGTTTTATAAGTGAGGAAAGAGATCTGATGCTCCGACCTACGTCATCAACTAAAAATCAAAGATGCCGTTCTATACATTAAACTGTAGAAGATAAGGTAGGCCGGACACGTAATGCGTATGGACGACAACCCAGTGCAGAAGAGCTGTTAGTGACTGGATTCCTTGGGATGTCAAACGTACTGCAGAAAGATAACCGACATAGTAGTTAAAGTTCTACGCGAAAAGCTTAGAAGAAAGGAATGATGCTCAACAAGTCCCTAGAGCGTGCACTGGGATACTCTGGAATGCGACAGCGAAAAATGAAAGAATTACTGGCGCTCGCTTAAGTCACTCTACGATCAATGGGAGGGTAGGTGATGCAGGTGATAGTATTTTTAGTTAAAAAAGACTGAAAAGGGATGCTCACTGGTAACCTTTAAAACGGAATATGATGGCATGAGAGGATAAAAGATAGAGCACTGGTATCCGAAGAGTGCGATGTAAATCCATGTCTAATGGGCGTGAGATTTCAAGTCCTCCATGGAGTATTCATTCGGATTTTTTGCAGCATCTTACAACATTTTTGCACCCTAGAAATTTTTGTCAATATTCAATGTAAATAGACTAGATCATATTAAACAGGATGATTTGCCTAACCGATGTCGCTGCTGTTTCAAAATTCTACACGGGATCAGGCCATCGCCTCCTTCGTGCAAAATTCTATTTCTCATGGAAAGGAGAAAAAGCCGATAAATTCAGAAACCGAAGTCGACGAAGAATACGATCGGCTCATTCAACATCTTCACGTTAGCGCTGTGAAAGCTGATGGTTCGAAAGTCACCAAGAGACCTCTGTCTCCAAACACACTAGAGCTCATACACCAGCGTGGAACTGCATGAGCTGCAGGCAACCGTGAACTAAAGTCCAAACTTGCAAAACAATGCAGATAGGCGATAGAAGAAGTTCTTAAGGAGAGAAGAGCATCACTAATGGTCGAAGCTGCAGAGGCTAGGAAAAGCATTCGCAGAGCCCACCGAAGCTTCGCCAATTACAATACCAAGATAATTGCACTCCGACGCCCAGACGGAATAATTAGTTACAGCGTCCAAAAAAACAATTTAGAAAATTATTCACGAACATTACTTAGATCTCGTTGATAGCCATGTCCACGTTCCGTCATATGAAATAAAAGGGGATGGATGTGTTGTATCACTGGTTCTTCCCCCGAAATCCGACATGCCATTTCGTCGGTGAAAATTGAACAGCACCAGGTCCGGATAGGATAAGATTAGAACACTTGAAGAACCTTCCGCCAGGCCTCGTATACACACTGGTTAGGCTCTTCACGTGTTAGCTGTCTCAATGCAAGGTCTCTACTCAGTGGAAGACCAGAAAGACAGCGTTGTTGTTCAAGGGTGACCTACATGATATCGGCAACTATCGCCCAATAGCCTTGCTGTCTGCCGTCTACAAAGTCTTCACTCGAGACATCCTAAACAGGATTGACAGAACACTGGGCGAAGGGCAGCCATGTGAGTAAGCAGTGCTTCGAAAGGAATTTAGTGCGTTGGACCACATCCACACGATAACAAGACTCATCGAAGTATCGCAATAGTACAGAAGACCGCTCTGTCTCACTTTCATCCATTTAACGAAGGCCTTTAACTCAACTAAGATAGAAGTGGGCATGGAATCACTTGATAGTCAGGGAGTCCCTATTCATTACATTAAGATTCTTTATGAGCTGTGTAAAAATTTCACAAACAAGATATCATCGTTATACAATGACATTATCATCGGCGTCAAAAGAGCGGTTAGGCAAGGGGATACCACCTCGCCAAAATTATTCACCGCCACCCTCGAGAACGTCATGCGAACATTGGAATGGGACAACATGGAAAAGAAAATCAATAGTCGGCAATTACACCATCTTCGCTTTGCTGATGACATCGTCCTTATAACACCAAATATAAGCCAAACAGAACAAATGCTTGCCGACTTTGATAAAGGCCATGGAAAGGTTTGTCTCCGACTAAATCTCACAAAAACGATGTTCATGAAGAACGGATTAGTTTCGCATGTCCCATTCACGCTCAACGGAACGAATATCTCCGAATGCTCCAGATGTGTCTATCTAGATCAGAAAATCAACATGTTCAGCGACTTAGCTCCGGAGCTGAGCAGAAGGTAGAGAGCGGTTTTGGGAGCTTTCATGGGCATCGAGGATGTGGTGAAGTGGACAAAGAGCACCCGACTCCGTGTCCAACTTATAGACTCAACCCACATTTTCGACTTAACGGTGCAGTCTTTCAACATGGTTGGATTTCATCAAAAACATTGCCAGCATTTTAATAGTTAACTGTCACTAACGGCCTAACGTAATGCCAGTTTTCATCGTACTTTTGTGTCATAATGCGATTTGTTCGGCTTGAGCTCATTGGCGGCTTCATCATCGCTTACGAGCGCGTCATCCCTCATTGTGCGGAAGGTGCGTGGGTGTGACCAGTGTCGCTATCATTGAAGCAATGTTTCCTGTGCATCAGTCTCATTTCTTCTCAGCTCACTTAGCTGTGAATGGACACAGTTTGCTGTCCACTGCATGACGAAAAAGTGAAGGCAATAATGTTTGTATACCGATCTCTATAGAACTTCACGCGCTAGGGGACAAGGTAAGCAGAGCAGTATATGATTTTTTTATAGCATCGTTTCACGGATAAGAATAGTATCCCAGCGCAGAGCAGCTCTGCTGCAAGGCAATAGCACTGAAAGGGAAATCTACTGGGTCTCACCGAAATTAGTGTCTAATTCCGACCGGTGTTTTAAAAACGGCATACCTCAGTTCATTACAGATCTTATTAGCTGAAATAAAAACCACTAGAATAATCAGATTTGTCTACAAAACGAGAACAAATGTAGTTATACTGTTTCTTTTAAAATTTGGCCTTCTGGAGAGACTGTTAAGGGCGATTTCGGCCTCGCCTTCGTTTTTCACACATTTAACTCATAAAAAGTTACTGAGTTCTACGAAGCAGTGGTAGTTGACAGGCAAGAGGTGTAGCGACTATGGTGGACGAGGCTTAGTTTCTTAGTCCAGAGCGTTCAACTTCCGCAACGTCGGAAGCGATAGGTGTGGAAATGTGTTATTGTGAAGATGGATTAGTCTCTTTCTGTTGGCCAACGAATAACGCAGACATTGACGTACCTAGTATATTCCGTCGATTTGTAAACAAGCTTCTTTACCGTGACCGTTTCAATTGAATCTATATGCAAAAGGTTCAAAGACCTCCCTAGATGATAGATACGGAAAAACGAAAAAGTTGGGAGGAGTATTAGGGCCGCACAATACAGACGAAGAAGTGTCATTCAAGAAGAAAGACTAGAAGAGGGTTGCATGCTCAAAATCCGGCTGGGAAAGCACGGTGATTGTAAACAATTTTTGTTTTTGTGAATGACCTACTCCGCGACTTATTCGCTTACTGAGAAGGAAAGATCTTGCGCCAATAACCACATCTCGATCTTATGTAGAACGTCTAGATATTCGATAAACCTGTTAACAAAAACTTTCGATTGAGGATGAGTCTGATAACGACTTCTTTAAAAAACGACGCGTCCATTGTCGAGCCAAGATTTTCGTAAACTGCAATCTTACATATAAAAAACTCAATTTACATATGAATGTGTCGTTTTCTTGTTCAGCAATCGCGAGGTTTTTAAACAGCATACATTTACTTCCATAAAAACACAATACAATACAACGCTAGCTGACGTTTCGGCAGTATCGCCTTCTTCAGAGCCTGGAAGGGTATGCTGATATACAATCTACTAGGCCAAACGCTTCAATAACACTTACACAAAGACGAAGAACTCTCCGGTAATTACACAATCAACAACTTCTCGAAAAACCCACCGCTTTTTCGTGACTTCCAATGAGGAAGTTTAGAACAGCTGATTATAGTCGCATGTGGTTGACGACTGCACCATCCCACATCAAAAATCGATGCGAACGTACGGAATCAGGTCGCGTATGATCTCCGGGCATTCGTCCCTGCTATTCATTGTAGGGTTTTTGGCATTTATCCAAAAAGCCTCAAGGAGTTTTCGCGCTGGTGTTTTGGACTCCTGTGCAAGGATATTGACTTTTACTTCAAAATCGTCTCCGCTATGCTTTTGTATCCTATGCGTGCCTAGTGGGGTGCTTCGTCTTAGTTTTCGTTTGCCATCTAGGTGTTCTTTTATACGGATACACAAAGGTCTGCCCGTTTCGCCAATATATTCATCTCCTCAATTGTTACACGAGATCAGGTATATCGTACCTGAACTCATGCAATCACCGTCCCTGCCGTAAGGGCAAATTACGCAATTTGTTGTTTCACACAGACGGTCATACAGGCGGTTGCGAACTAATTGGCGACGTAGAGTAGTCGGTGGTATTTCAACTATCGCTACCGATTCCTTTAGACCTGCCCTTCTTAAGCATCGTTTTATAGCTGCGCTTACTTCAACGCTTATAAAAGGCAACATAAACGGGATTTTGTTTTGGCCAAGTGTTTCGCGTGGGCGCTTCGTTCTCCTTGTAAACTTATCTCGTGGGGTTACTATTTCGTAGCCAATGGAGATGGCTATTTGCCGAGCCAAGTCGCGCGATTCTTCCTTTAGTTCCCTGGTAGTGCACACAGAGGTGGCTGTTCGAAGCATGTTTCTCACAATCGCCCTCTTTGTGTGTGAAGGGTGGGAAGAAAGGAAATGGACAAGGATGTTCTTGTTACTTGGCTTTCGATACCACTTTGTCAGGTAACCGCTACTTGATAGGTTTATTTGGACGTCCAAAAACGGAAGCCAGCTTTCTCTCGGTTTCTCCCGGGTGAACTTTATGTACTCGGACTGCTCGTTCAATAATTCGAAGCATTTGTCCATCTCCTCCTGCGTAGAGAAGACGACAAAACAATCATCTACATATCTGCAGTAGAGTAGTGGCCGGAGACCGAGAACAGGGGCTTCTATCTTAGACATAAACACAATGGCCAGGCTTGGTGCCAATCGCTGCCCCATTACCAACCTCCTTATTTGCGCGAAATATTTCCCAGACCATCTGAAGATCGCGCAGTTTAGGCACTCCTTTAAGAGAGCCATTAGCTGCTGGATGGAGAAGCCATGCGTATTTATTCTTTCTTGATGTTCAACAAGAAGTTCGAAGATAGCTTGCATTGCGGAGTCATTCGATACGTTGGTGTATAGTGCGGTAACGTCGAAAGACTCCATCACGTACGCGTTATTGGGGGACGCGTTACGTAGACGTTCTAGGAACATTTGGGTGTTTGTGAGGTGAGCTGGAATGTGGTTAAGCAACTGGGTAAGTATCAGGTTTAAAAACCAGGTTATTCTTTCCGTAGGCCCGTCTACACAGCTGATGATCGGTCCAACCTTAAATGATGACGGATTGGTTCACGCATGATCATCAGGAGCAAGAAAACGACACATTCATATTCCAATGCCGAGGTTAAGAGAAAGTCGACCCTAGGATCAATTTACATAAGTCAGCAAATCTAGCCATGATGTGAGTGATCGTGTGACGGAAAACAACGAGAGCTGATGAAAAAGAATGAGACCACTGGAACTTATCGCGAAACATTTGCAACCGGTGCAAGCTTTTCAAGCATTTAATATGTAGTTCGGGAAAGCACAGCACAGTGATAGTGATAGGGGTAATAACAAACACTGTCGTGGTTAGACCCTGGTCTTGTCCTACAAGACCTTTTATCTTTCTAGGGTCGAGAAGATGGTACCGGACTTGTCTGGAAAAAATTCACTCTCTGCTATCCAATTGGGAACGCTCTAATCCTGCTATTTCAGAGCTCTAGTGGGAGTCGACCAGCATTCTACAACAAATGGAAATACTCAAGCAGTAGCCAAGTCTACACATAAATGTATAAAGACCTTTGTAGAAGATGGATGCGAGGAAAAGAATCTTATGTGGAAAGTGCTGGGAACCGCACAGAAGATGTGAAGGCGGGTTTTATAAAGTAAAAAACTGTAGTTTCACGTGAACGCTGGTAAAGTAAAAATCTGCTCAGTAGTAACAGTAATGAAAATATTAGGATTCTATGTATATACTTATCATGAGAAGTACTCTAGCCAGGGGTTCGTCCTTTCCTAATCTATTCAGGACCGAACTGTGCTTTTTGAAATTGTATTCATGAACATGTGCTTGGCTGCGCGACCAGAAGCATATTCTAGTGTGCCTGAACTTTGCACAAGCGGCAATTCACGCCCTTCTCCGACAGAAGAGCGGCGTATATACTAAACGAATCGTAAAATGAGTAGACTTCACAGGAAAGATTGTTAAACCTCATATGCAATGTTTGTGTGAATCCTTCGAAATACCGGTTCGTCTGGGTAGCTTTGACGCACGAAATGGGCGAATAAGGGCATTACTGGTACATGTTCGAATCGTTCGATAATTAATGAGGCTACTGACGAGCCGTGTTGCATACATCGGGTGTGGCGCAGTGGTCGGAGGTGCCCTGCAACACACACGTGGAATTGATCTCTGTACCCATGGCCAACCACCTTCCATCACCCCGTTTTCGACAAATTTTTACCAGACTTGTCTTGGAGGATAGCAGCATTGGCTTAATAAATTGGTAGGCCACCGCGAGTCATTGTAAAGGCCAGATATGCGTTTTCAATCACCTCTAAAAATGCCAAATGAGGTTGAATTGATGGTGTATCCCTCACAGACTGATCAACGCCAAGACCTTTATCCTTTACCTTTTTCTTGAGGAGACTTTGCATTTTATTAAACAATATTGCTCCTCGTCATTGGGCTGCTTAACTTTTCGCAGAATTCTTCGAGTTTTCTGACTGCAATAAACTTGGGTACTTAGATGGCCCGATTTCACTGAGCGTATGTGCAAGTGCCACTTCTTCGGAGTTTCTTTAGCTGCTATGGTTCTCTGGAGCTTCGAGGTCAGCTTAACCATAGTCTGTTTAAATCGTTACTACCACGGGCATTCGCCATTTTTGTGGATTAGAAGGAAATTTGCCACCACAAGAATTGTTGGATAGCAGAACGGTGGTGGATCCTACTATTTCTTTACTATTAGGTGGACTTCTTGATGGAAATGCTGAACTCCTTTTCAGCTTGGGGTACCTTGCCAGGGGATGATTCCCCAGCTGTACTCCGCAGCCCGATACCCTGAAACACCTCACAACCACGAAGAGATGGTAATCCGTTGGGATGACCGTAACATGACAAAAATCTAATTTCGAAGGCATCTAAATAATAGAGTAAAACGAAGTTCAGGTATTAGACGCAAATCGGGAATGAAAACTCGTAGTTGCCCACTGTTTTGAGCAGCACACAGGCAAGTAATTAGAAACATCTAATGCAGGCAGGCATTCGTAACTAAAAAAAGGCAGCATAGCAGTAACACAGTCGTAGTTTCGAAATACTATTCAAACAGTAGCCTCTCAGACTGCGACTAAGAGTTGAACACATGAAACCATCCTCACAAATAATTGTATGAGTACTAACATACTTTCGATTTGAAGGGTACCATTTTGCTGGCTTGGCAAGATTTGCTCGTTGGAGTCCCGAGAAGTCTGAATCAGAAAGCTTCCATGATGTAATCTCAGCCAGCAAACTGCCTTTGTTGATCAGTGGAAAGTTTGTCAGTTTGCAGCACAGGCTTTTACCACACGTCGGAGGTTCTTTGCGACTGTTAGCTGATTTTTCAGAGCACTGCGAATGCAATGTATCCGCCATAATTTCTTTAAAAACAGTTTTCTTGACCCAAAAAAAACGCAGTAAAAGGTGGAAAAGCAATGGTAAAATTGTAGATGTAATGTTAAGAAAAGTGTGCTGCGAGAAACGCTGACTTGATACATCGGTAGACCTATTGAATTCTTTGAACCACATTTCTGTTTAGCATGCGGACGTCAGCCCTGAAAATAACTTAGCTAATAAAGAAAAATATCTCATTAGGACAGCGAAAAACTCTTGTATGTGTTGTAGATGGAAAAAGAACAAAAATTTTTGACGTTCTGATTTGCTATGACAGGAAAAAGTAAGTTGTGTTGTGCAGTTTGGAAGCTTGAATTGGTTTTGGACGGCACAACTTCTGATATCGGGGCGAACCATCATGTGATGCCATTTTAGCCGACTCTTCAGTAACTTATAATCGAATGATAAATTATACATTCAGAAACTTCAAAATTTGCCTTATAAGCTGACAATAGCGTCACCCTGTGACTCAATGAAGCCGACACTCACATACTTGTTTGGTGACACTTCGTCGTCAACCATCAGTCAGCGCAAGAGCTTCATAAATGAATGAGAAAGGAAATATTCTATACTGGTTATGAACGCGTTGAAAACGGAAACTATGCTTCCAGGATTCAGTCAGGCTTAATTTTGAAATAAAGGCTCAACCTGAAGCTTTACGAAATAGGATTCTATTTAAAATTTTTCGATACACGATTTTTTGATAATATGCGAATACAAATTTATTTGTTAAGTTTTATCTACTGTGGTTATAAAAGTGTTTGACTGAGTAGATCGCATCTCAATTTAACCTTTCCAGGCTCTGAAGAAGGAGAAACCGCCGAAACGTCAGCTATTGTATCCTAATCAATTCTATAATAACAGCCTCGTGTCTGCTTATCGAAGGAAAACATGGAATATAATTTACTGCCAAGTCGATAAGATTTGCTGGAATCAGGCTTATAGTTTGGTCACTTTGTACAAATATCATGAATTGTATTTACCATAATCGCGTTTTTCGTTATATAATTCAAAAGATACGAAGCTCGCAAGCTCATATGCCCCTGGTGTGAAAAGCCTGCAATAAGGGAAATGTTAGGTATTTATATGGTAGAAAACTGAGGATAGCCGGAAACAAATAAGTTCCATGCCTAATTAGAAAGTGCTTGACAGTCCTTAGTGTGCCTCGATGCACAGGAACAATCTGAACCAGGCGTTCACATCAACCTCTCCAATTGAAAAAATATTGAGCCTTATACAGAAAAGATGATACTCCTAGTATTTCAGTGGAGTTCACTGGTCATCTCTGGTGTGCGAGAAATACTAACAAATACTTAGGTACTCTTTATCTACACAATCAGATAAGTAACGAAACTACAAGTCAATGTTTTTCATCAATAAGCAGACACGAGGTTGTTAATATAGAATTTATTAGAACACAATTGCTGACGTTTCGGC